>JBBPKG010000180.1:23654-43996 GCA_038089115.1 Fistulinella cinereoalba | reverse complement strand
GACTCCATACATTCATTGTTAATTCGCTTACTCTCGTGGTCTTTCCGGAGTACATGTACAAAAAGGCTAGAGGAAAGTGCTGCATCAGCATCTTCGGCAGAATGGAAGTGCTTAACAGAATCTGCGTTAAAGGTGTCTTGACAAACGCGAGCCATGCCCAACAGGAGATTTCTGCGTTTATGGTTTGTTGGTGCCAGTGACAGATCGTATGATAAATCTTGCATCCATCTGAACGTCCTTCTTCGCACCATTCGAAGAAGTGCGATTGCTCGCTTCGAGATTGCTTCGCTGGCACTCGATGCGAGCACTCGGCTTAGCAATAATGAAATGGTCCTCATCATCGTGCCATGGTCTGTTAGGCCCAGACCGAGTTCAATTAACAAAGTTTCAAGCGCGTCTAGAAATGCGATGCAAAATGATGGCTCCTGGAGTGGCTGGTGCCAGATCCACAGACCTGTATCTAGGTCAAGCGGCCCCACTTGGAGGGCAGCACAAGCAAGAAGCGAATAAACAGAGTCGTTATGAAGGTTGAGAGTTCCACTTTGCAGCCCCTGCAGGATATTAAGCCACTGTAAAGAACCACCACTGCGCAGTTGTAGGAACACAGCAAACTCGTCAGGGGAGAAGTCTTTGGGACAGTCCGTCAGAGTGACTATCGTATCATTTGGGGTGTGAAAGGTGAAGTTTATATACCTGCCCAAGCCTGCGGGTTGGTGATATAAAAGGAAGGGCTGAAATGATTCTAGGGGGTTATAAAGGTCAGGGTTAGCGAGCCGCCACGCTGCGAAATAGTACAATCGTGGGTCCCTCTTGAGGGGGCGCGGATACCGGACAGTATAACGTAGCAATAGCAAGCTATTTTGAGTTTGTAGCACCTGTGGGCGAAAATAGGCGAAGTGAATCTCGACTGCGAGTGACGGTCCATCGCGATTGGATTGAAAGTAATGTCGCAGCCCAGAAGTATTCGAAAGAAGGTCCTCTTCCTCGCTCGCAGTTCCACCAAAAACGTGGTCGAAATTCCAAAAATAATACCAAATTCGCGCGACCGCGGACCGCCAGATACGAACACACGGGGGGCATTGCAGTTCGAAAATAACCACTTTGGAGAGCAATAACGAGGTGGGCAGCGGAGATTTGGAGCCCCCAGAGGTCAAAGTCCTGTCATGATCAATGCGTACTTTCAGATGCTGAAGATCCAGAGACTGGTCATAGTAGCGAACACAGAAACTGTCTTCTGTGAATGCATCCGAGAGTAGAGACCACCCGGGGCGTGATATAGAATGGCGTGTAGAGAGGTACTGGTATGCGCGGGAAAGACGATGTAAACTTATTTTCCTGCGTAACAACAACATTTCTAGGAATGCGAGCGGGATCTCCGGGGAATAATCGGCAAGCATGGGAATCTCTTGCAGAGCGAGCTGGTCGAGCGCGATAAAGAGCTCAATGCCCGTTAATAACATGGTGGATCCGATTTCGGGATGCAGATATCTCTTAAGCTGGTTGAAGCGCCCCCACATGTATCTATCCATCAGAATCTCGAGTTGTCCACAAGCCTCAATTGCATTCGTAACGGAAGAGGACCACTCATCGATGCCTTGTTCGATAGATTGTTCGATATCATAAAGAGTAACATCGGGATCGGCAGCGTATGCTTCGTCGAAAAATGTTGCATTTGATGACGACAAGAAATCATCAATGGTACCACGGCAGCGATGGCTCGGATGGAAAGACGTATCAGCGCGTTCGTGGCCATGATTTTCGAAGGCACTGCGAACGTACTCTTGACAGGGCTTGAGAGTAAGTTGCGTATCCCTTCTGAGCTCATCCTGGGAAGGATTCCGAAATGGACATGAACGGGAGCCGAGTTCCATCCATCTCGCGTCGAGGGTCTCTTGTAGTCCAGTACGAGCCTTGGATACAAGCTGAAAGAGCCAGTGCTGTGTAGATAAACCAAGCTTGCGCAAACGGCCATAGATCTTAGAATCGATCAAAAGAATCAGATCGGTGGAGAGAGTTCCGATATTTGTATCCCCTGCCATGACGCACATAAAGAACAGTAAAAAGCTTTTGTAAGAGGCTCTTCCAAGAGGAGAGCGATCAAGAGAAATCTGGGTTACAACCCTGAGGAGGAGCCAAAGGGACGAGCGACGCCAGGGAGCGAAGCTTGTATCGCGCCTAACGAGGTAATCATCACGGATGCGTTTGACAACCTGAGATACATTGGCGACTCGGCCAGCATCTTGCAACGCGGTAGAAAGTAATGTGGTGAATTTCACATGTGCAGAGACTGTGGAAGACCGAGATGGATGGCGAGTAGGAGGGTGGCAGAGAAGATCCGCGAATTTGAAACGCAAGTGCATATCATCAAATATAATGTTTGGTATCTCGACGGAAGTGCTGGGGTACGAGCATATTAATGGCCCTGGCGAGTCGCGAACAGAATCGTCAGGTGGTGACGCTTCGAAGGACTCAAGGAGCATGCAGTTCTCTTGTTTTGTCAAAAGAATCGCTGAATTGTAATGGCGGATGAAGAATGCAAGCATATCTATGAATCGTGAGCCCAAGCTGTCGGTATTATAGGGGACCTGCTCTCATACCACCTGGTTGCATTTCGCCCAGCTGGGAGATAAAGAGGTCTCTGTCCAGCTGCTCGGACTGGACCGACGCCTGCAGGTTATCCAGCATCTTTGTGATGTGGTTCCACTGAGGCTCCGATGAATATGCATGGGCAGCGCTGCACATTGCACGGACCAACGACAAATCCCTTTCTAGAGTATAGTCGCTTTCAGAAGGAAGCTGAACAGGAAGAAAGACATGGGTGACAGCATAATGGAAGGATTCTAGGTCGTAGGTGAACGTATGGGACTCAATTGTCGTTTCGGGATCGACGGCGGATGGGTTTGGCATGGTTGATAAGACTCTGGGAGTTGCTGGAGCTCCGGCCGCAGGGTGAGAACCTTTAAGTTGTCTCTTCCTTCCTTTTTACGTAAGAAGTGAGGTCCTATTTGGATGCGGACATTCACCGCCCTATCCAGTCCTTCCTGTATAAGGCCTTGAATGATGCGAGCTTTCTGGTCACATATCCCGTTGTATGAATTCCAAGCCCGCAGTGTCTGGTGTGCGGACGGCGCTATCGAAACCCTGGAGTATCTCCTAGACTGCCCCAGCCCGGAGACCCAGGCTGTCTGGGCCGCACTAAGGGCTGCCTGGCCCCCCTGGCCCCCGGGCCCTACCCCACGTCGGCTACCTTCTAGGCTGCGGGCTCCCCCGCCCTCCAGCACCCCAGCCTACCGACACGTCTCGCCGGATAACCCGACAACAGCCTGGGCCTTGTGCGCCTGCGCCGCATCCTCCTCTCGGAGTCTGCTCACCTCGTCTGGGTGCTCCGCTGCGAAATAACCGTAGGCGGAAACCGCCACTTCCGTGATGCCGTCAGAACCAGACGGCTAGAACACCTGAATACTCGCCTGAACATGAACCGCCATACGGCACGCGCCTCGCAGCTACGATCACACATCTCCCGAGCCGAGAACATCTGGCTCCCGGTTATCGCCCTCCCTGAACGGGCCTCCCGCGAGTGGATCGTCCACACAGGTTTTAGTGGGTACCACGCTGCCACGAGTCCTACACACCCTGGCCCCCCAGGGCGTGCATAAGAGCATTTTCCCTCGGACTGGCTACCCTTCGGGGAGCCGCCATAGTGTGTTGGGTAGAACTAGACTAGGTTGCTGCCCAATAGTCGGTTGGCCGTCCGATTCGCTCACTGAGTCCTACTCTGTCGTAATACAGAGCGGAACCCTAGGAATTAGCAGGGATGCACGAGGACCCGATACGACTGTGAGTCACTGGTCGGGAACTAACTAGTCAATTTCTTATACATTACAGTATCTTCTGTTCCTCCGTGTATTATAACGGTTGACGGAAATCCGGCCGAGGCTCAAATCACAAAGAGCCAATCCCAGAGTAGCGGTCACCTCATTACTGTCCACGCCCGAAATCTGGGCATATCGAATTTGTGGACACCATGACATTTCAACATGCAACCTATTACAAAGTGAATATCGTGCACTCGTCAACTCAAAGCCTCTCGCAAAAAAAAAACAATTTCCAAGAATCAATATATGACAGGTGAAATTCGAATTATTTAGCGGGAAAAAAGTCCCAATCCTGTTCGTCGAATGAGCATTACCGCCGGTGAACAAACTCGCCGCTGGACTCGTACCCTCATTCGTCAGTGAGACGATTACAACCCACAATAGGACGCGGCGACCTGGACCGCCGTCGCATCGACCCTCCCAATCGCAATCGCCTGACCATTCGTCAACTCATTCATCGCCTGCACGGACAGGTCGATGCCATAGGAGGTGTCAATCGCCAAGACGGAGATGGTGGTATCATTGTAGGTGACGTTCCAGCAGGTGCCGCACTCGGTTGAGTTCCAGCCCGTAACGGCGAACAACCCGCCAACGTTGGGGAAGTTGGGGAGAGATCCAAGGGTGGTGTAGCCCTTGGTGATGAGGCCGTTGGCGCCGTTGGAGCAGGCGACATTGTCCAACGAGTAAGAGGAGTTGTCGTAGAGGGTGTCATAGGTGAGAGGTTCCGTCCCCCTAGCGGTTGGGACCGCAAAGACGGGGAGAGCCAGCGAAAGGGCAGAAACAAGAGAGGTAAACTTCATGATGTGATGATGAAAGAGAAGAACTCGATATGTCTGATGTTCGGCGACGAGGATGTAGACCCCATCGTAGGTTGGGCATTTTATACGTCCACTGGTACCCCTGTTTTGCAGCAATTGCACAGGAAAATTTACCTGCACAGTCATAGAAAGCGTAGTCGGGCAACCAATGCGCGGCCGAGATGTCATCTGAGCAAACAAAAACGGCCAAGCAAGACCGCAGTTGAGCAGAGTCAGCCTTTGAGTATAGCCTCAAAGGCGGAACAGAACCTAGTAGAAGGTTAGGTAGCACAGCGCCAGCCACGTATGTCAATGTGACACCATCCTACGCCGCCGTTGACATGATGGGCCTCTACCCTTATACGGCCCTACGCGTCGCATACGTTTCTGTCAACGGCCGACGGGCAGAGTGAGCGAGATGGGAAGGAGCTGTCCATGCTAAAGCTTACCCAATATGAACATTGTACCCCAGCATTCATTTCCAGCCCCACGGGTACCTATCCTTCCAGGCGCGCATGCATTTGATATGCCGGTGATCTTAAATGGCATGTATTCCCTCCGGGAGTGGTCCGGAACTTACAGTGGCCCGTAGATGGCGGGTGTAACGGACCCGCCGGAAGACCTGTCAACCAATAGGATCGCTTGGAATAAGCACGATTGAGGAGGAAATTTGGTTCCGGTACTGCACCTTGGGCGCGGCTACGTGCGCACATTATCCTATAAATTGTCAGGGGCAAGAAAATGATGAAGGAAATGGGCTAGGATCGATTGGGAGATGAGCACATAGCCGCTAGAGAAACAACTTGGTACCCAAATAAATTCGCAACATTGCTACTTACTGATCGTAGTACCAGTCATCGGCCGAGGTCCAAAAACGCCTCGTGGAAAACTCATGACATAAATGACAAGTGATCACGTCCACACCGACCAGTTCCTGTCACGCGTCGACCATGTCATTCTCGCTCAACTACGCATCGATAGAACACCCAAAGTTAGCTCCATTTTTCAAACTTTTGTACGAGTCTGCTGAACAATCGAAAGATGGAAAAACCTCAGCCCACCGCCTGACTTTTCCAATTTCCATACCGCCAACGTACGCTCTCGCAGCCATTCCGGCGCACCGATGTATAGGCTCATCATTCCAACAGACAAAGACACCTGCTAAAGCAGCAGCATCAGCAGCTGCCTCCTATGGCGCCCTGAAAGAAAAGCGTGCGTGGGACCTCGCCATCTCCCCGGCAAAGTCCCTCCCGATGCAAGCGCTCATGCTCTACATGTCCGGCGGCGGCGTTCAGATCTTTAGCATGGGTATCGTCGTCATGCTTCTCGTCACACCCATCAAGAACATCGCCGGGATGAACGCCGGTGCGTCGCGTGTCCTATTGGATATCTGAACGTGATGCGAGCGGTCGAGCAGCGTTTTCACCCTTTGCGCCCGCATCGTCTTCGAGCGCGGCAGTCCTCCCACTCCAAAAGGCCACGTACATCCTCTGCAACTTGCTCACTCTCTTTGTCGGCCTGTGGAAATGTCGTTCCATGGGCCTCCTCCCGACTGGCACAGCCGACTGGCTCGCTTTTGAAACCCGCGGTGTCGTACGTACCTCCCCCTTGTTATCCCATACCTATTCATTACATGCCCCATCCGTCCGCCGAACCTCACTTGGGCTGTGTTCGCCCCGTTCTTTCTTCTTTCTCTATGTTCTTCGCGCCCGTCCTCATAAAGTCCGTTTGTTTCCTCATCTTGTCTAGCCTCCGGAGATATCTCTGCTGTAAAATCCCCAATTCGTCCGGAACGTCTCTTTGGTCCGCCCTGCCTTCCAACATGTACGTATTTCAATATCCCATGGCCGAGGCCCAGATCCAATCCATCCGAACAGCGGCACCCCATCTTTTTTTTTTCCCTTGGTACACGTTGGATGCACTCGAAAGAATCACCGAACCCGACCTTCGTTACGGTAGAGAACAGGGTATTCCTATTTCGAGCAAAAGGGGTATATGTGATCCAACCTTGTACTTGCTCTTGGCCAAAGAAATGATCCATGTCTCTCCGTCTTCGTCACCACCGCGTGCGCAAGTACGGGATAAAAGCGGGGACGAGAAGAGCGGAAAATGGAAAAGATTAGGTTGCAGTCTCGGTCTAGACGGGTGACTAACTTAGTACCTTCTGGCGGAATTTACTCAGTGCTGTAGAGAAAGCCATAAATGGTGTTGAAGGAACATCGAGGATGGGTAAAAAATCGTGAGCCCAAGGTGTTACGCGAGAGGGGAGAGAAAAAGGCGACACAAGGAGCTGAGAGAAACGTCAAGGATATATGAGGCAAAAGGGAAGCGTAAAAAAGAGTCGTTAGGAGATGGAAGATATCAAATGAGACATTCCCGTGGAACAGAGCTACATTAAACGATGACACATTTAGTTCTTTTCTTGACCACGGGAGGCTCAAGAGCAGCGACGATGGCCTATTAGGCGGCCACGGCGTTAATACTCCAGGGGCGCCAAGTAAATCCAAGAAGAGCAACGCACCTCATCGAACACGTTCTTCAGACCCTTCTGCGTCAGAGCCGAACACTCTACATACTTGACGGCCCCAAGCTCCCTCGCGAGGCGCTCTCCCAACTCACTCGTCACGGGTCGCTGCTTCTGTCTAGCGAGTTTCTCAATAACTTGGCTATCGTCCCGAAGATCGATTTGGGTGCCGACGATGAGGCACGGCACGCCTGGACAGTGATGGTGTACCTCGGGAAACCATTTTTCCTTTACGTTTTCAAAGGACGCAGGAGAGGTGACACTAAAGCAAACAAGAAAGACGTCCGTTTGTGGGTATGATAATGGACGGAGACGGTCGTAATCCTCCTGACCTATGAAACGAGTTGAGTACGCGAGGATGGAGAGAGTGAGGGACGACAAACCGGCAGTATCAAAAAGTCCAAGTGTGTATGGATCTTCACCAATCATCACGGTCACGGCGTAATTATCGAAGACCTAGCATATATGCTTGGAATCTGGAGAAGTCGTAACGGGAAGGGAAGACGTACAGTCGGGACATACTCGCTTGGGAATTTATTGGTGGTGTACGAGATCAAGAGACAAGTCTAGACAACGTCAGATTCGGAGCAGGAAAAAATGCGCGAAACAGGGTGGTCACGTACCTTCCCGACAGCACCATCGCCTACTACAACACACTTGATAGTCTGCATGTCGTCGAGCTAGTTGAAGCACAAGAGCTGATGACGCTGCGACCGGGATGCGAGGTCAGAAATGACGCGCGCAGAAGCGACGCTGCACGAGACCCATTTTAGAACGCTTGCGAAGTCCGCACGGCTGCAGCATGACAACCACGCTGTAGAGGCTGTGCAGCGCCAGCAGGACGCCCACAAGGTCGCGGCGCACGAGTACTTCGTTTACTCACCGGGAGGAAGAAGGATCGGTCAGCAGGGCGCGAGCTTGGCAAGCTTGGAGGAGTTGCAACGCAAGTAATCGTGGCGAGCACGGTTGAATTCTGGTCGGGACAAACCGGTCAGCGTGCGCCCAGCCATGAGCGACGGCGGCGACGACGACGAAACAAAAAAAAACAAGGGACACACAGGACGGAAAAGCGGTGGGGTCGACGTTGGCGGCGGCGGCGGAGGTGATTGGCTTTGACCTCAGACACGAAATCGCAAGGTCGACGTACACTTGGAATCACCCGCGACACGAGCCGGCCCTAAGCACACAAACACGCGCAAATACACCAAAGACAAAACAGTAACAAACAAGCGTCTAGTCACGTTGTGACCAACACATCAGAACTTGATAGACGCCCCTGCCTCGTGGCACAGCACACTACTAACGTTTGCTGAGGAGCTTGTCAAAGGATGTTGTCAGCACATTTCCAGGAAGGCGTAGTGTTCCATTTGCGGAGTGCTACCCAGCGGCACCATCACAGGTCCACAAACTTTGGCCTAGCCCCTGACTCGTTGGCACGAAGCTGTTATGCAAGGTGAATCCTGTCAAATACTCATTCCCACCATCACTGCGAGAGGCGGCAATGTCTCAGTCACCTAACCTGCACAACGTCAGCATATGAGTACCTCTACTCAGCCTTCTTGGCTGCCAAGCGGATCCATTTCCATCTGAATACCCCCGTTTCGGGTCGTGCGGCTGTTAGTCGCGCGTTGATGATCACGCCCCCCAGGCCATTGATTTGCTCCGCAGTGGTCGAGTTACAAAGGACAATCAGTAAATCGGCGAGGTAAGGATCTCGTGGGACATCGTTCCAAGACCCTCCGAGCCATAAGGATCACCTCGAAGCTAGAGGTTGCTCCTCACAGTGCTGAACTGAATTTCAACGCGAGTCATCTGAATTCGAGACACTTGGATTGCTTTAGGGGTTGGTCATTCAGATGGCATACACCAGTAATCGCCACGATTATGTTCGTGCTCAAGCATTACGCAGGCGAGCCACAACGAGTGAGTGTGCTATATTACTGACCAGACGGTGCTTTCAGGTGTGGGTTTCATCCAAGGTCATTTTTTTCGAGCTTGCCGGATTGTCTACAAACGATGCTTTCACTTTTAATGTGGCAGCGACCGCCATCGGGGTAGGCTCTGTTCATGGTGACGTGCCTACAGGGATGTCTAGGCTAACTAGCTATTCTATGCGCATAGGTTTTCGGAAATCTGTTGTTTGGCAACACTGTTGAACGATCTGGCCTCCCTTCCCTTGTCAACTGGTGCATACATGCCTGCACCATCATCTTACTCACCATCGGCTTCACCTGGACTAATTCAGAGGGCGATCTGCTTTCAAAAAAATATTTCCTACCTGTGAGTGGTCCACGACCTGTGGTGCATTTTCCATTACTAATCCGTCCGCATCATGACCTTTCAGCGTCAATCCCGACGAAGCAAATCTCGAAGGCTATACCGGCTTCATCTTTGGGGGGCTGGCGTGCGCTGGCGCGTTTCGGGCCAATTTTTTCACCCCTGAAACCGGTGGCCGGACTGTAGACGAGTGTTCTCGTTAATGCGTTACTCCCCAGCTGGACTGATCGTTGTGTATATCTTTTAAAGGCTTGATATGTTATTTGAAAAGTGGGTACCTGCAAGGCGGTTTACATCATATAACTTGTACGAAGATAGGGTTGGCACCTCTCATTGAGCGGTGTCCCAAGGCGGCCTGAGGATTACTTAAAAGGCTGTACGATGCCTGTAAGGAGCGGAATGCATATGTATTTAAAGGCCAGCAACAAAGTATATCTAAGCGCGGATAAGTGGAGCGTAGATTTCCCTGATGCCCGGGGAGTAGAGTTGAGCCGCGAAGCTCTCTTCATGCCTGGTCCCATGGGACCATCCGCTTGGAAGTTTGCGATCGTAAACTGAGCCGGATATTCGAGCACAGCGCCAAGGGATTGGTTTGTCGCCTAGCGGCAGAGTGTCATAAGAAACAAGGGCCGATGGTAAGCCATATGGAACATACAGTGAGACCGGCGATCGACACCGTGTCGGTGTATGCTTTTACATGGGTCGTTGCACCACCTTCGTAGTAAAACGTCACTTCTTCGTGCAAGTCAATTGCAGTGGAGGAATGTGCTGGGTCCCAGGGTGTGACCCATGCAATTCATATGACAATCAGTAGATGGCAGGAACAAGTCTCTGTTGTCAAATTCAAGGAGAGGATGAGCCCCCTTACCAAAAGGAAACGCCTACGTAGAACCCGTGTCGATAGAAACTGTGACGATGAAAGCACGGTCAATTGGGGTAAGAGGATAAATTACCCGTTAAATTCTCGGAAGGAGTACCAGCCTCGATGGTTCCGTCCCACGTGTCATTTCTGTTATCAGTCAAGGGAGCACCGACACCGTGACCATGTTTTGATCCTGTGTTCCGCTCAAAATAGTCAAACCCTCTCTCGATTTTCCTACTAGCATGAGGGTGTTCGCATGATTATTACAGACCAAAAGAGAGACGCACCGCTTCACTAGCCATAGATGAGAGTCAAGAGCAGCGAGGTTGGCCATTTGGTCATCATTCGTCGGTCCAGAGCGTTTGGTGATTGGAATGGCGCGCCCAGATGGAGGCACTGTGGCGACCGCAACTGCAAGTTGAACTGCCAGTGCGACGACAGACGTTGCGAGAGCGATGCGCATTCCAAAGGTGAGCAACATCACATCTCAAGGGAGAATGCGGGTAAGATGTTCATTGCTGGACCGCCCGCAGGCTTTAAATCAGTGGTTCGCTTGGTAGATGGCACTTGCAGCGGGAGCTCTGTCGTTGCTGAGCCACTGATAACCGCACCTGCAGTGTAGCATGCGAACGGTCGCCCTGCTGAGCTGCCTCCCTTCAGTAGTGAAGAAATGAAACAAAACCAGTGCTTCGTGTCCAATCTTTAGATTCAATGGCCCCGAGTGGCCAATACTAAGCATGGTAAAGAAGCTGAGTACCGATGGCAGTATAACTTATCGAGCGGGTCAGCCCTTCACTTTTGAAAATTATTCGACATAGCGCCGATGTTGTCCCACAGTTGGGCAACTTGAGTTACCAGACAATGTTGCCGTTCGTAATAAACAGTGCCCCAGGCGGCCCGATACGCGGTTGTATTATCTAGGGTAACTAGACCTGAGCCAGGTTTATTAAATGCAGTACTGTATCACCTCTCTGCCGGTTTCAGCTGAGCCTCTGTGGTGGTGGATGCCATGTGGGCAAGCTCTTGCTCAACAAGCCATAGCCAGGCTCACACACCACACGAAACCTCTGAAATTCTGCATGTCAGTGCGATCCCGGTGTTCAAGGATCTGCCATGAGGCCGAACGGTAGTATTTCAATATTGTGCAGAGACCACAACATGTACCTATAGAAAACAAGGTTGTCACACGAAAAGATAGTGCCCGGAATTTCGGGGAATGGGATATTTTGATGTGAAGAACCGAGATTGAAAATAAATGGTTAGTAGTGTTTTGGAATGTCGTTGAACCTAGCTACTTCTGAGTCGACTGGCCTATTCAGTGATGACCAGCCGGGTAAACTAATGGACAATAAGTGGTCAGCCAACTTAAGAATATCCACATTTGACCTCAGAAGAATGAGATGTGCAATAAGCTTGTGATAACTGTTCCCCGACTCGGGGCCGCTGATGATGTCTTCCCAGATATGATTACGGGGGTACAGCACTGTTGCCATACACAGGCACTTCTATTTGGCGATCAACAGGATCAATACGTGAAAATGAGCTAAGGAGAGTCGGCTTACCCAAATCAACCAGATCAGCCTCCGGTCCTGGTCCCGCTTCAACCTATAGATGTCTCGCAAGAAAGTGTGCCATGAGAGAGGCCAGAGACGTAAGTCTTAGTCGCCTTTGTGTTCAGTGAAATAAGAATGTGCCAGGGATGGTACACGGGGTGTATCATTCGATGAACAGAATGAGACGGATGCCGTCTCCGGACCTGTGTGAACAGTGAATGAGGAACTTTCTGCCATAGATTCCCACGTCGCGTGCGGGCATTCTTCATTCCTTGGATTGACACTGGAAGGCAGCACGGAGGTAGGAAGAGCTTACCACACTTGTGCGAGCACGGGGGGGATCATTCGCGCTAACGCAAGAATTCCATTCACCCACAACACACGTAGGCTTTGTGCTATGGCAAACATAATTTTGTTCGCCGGTCCATGTGTAGAAATGTGCACTCAGTACTCCAACCGCCAAGATTATGACGATTGCTCGGGTCCCTGGACTTTGAACTCAACTCCAGGGTGGCAGTTCCAAGCCATTTGGGAAAGGTAAGGCCGACACACTCGCCTCCCATCCTCGCTAACGGCGAACCACTCTGGACAAAGCCTCACTGAGAAACGGTTGTTTTCTGAATTTGAATTAGCCGATGGCTCATAGGCCGAAATCTGACCCAGAAGAGCTTTCGGGCGCGTTGCTCGTTGCTCGGTGCCAGGAGCAGTTATCCTGATTGTTTTACTTTGTTAGATGAGATAGAGGGACTGTGTGCCATGCAGATCGTGGAAGTCTTGCAGGTAGACTCATGGTCTTTAGTACTCAGCCGCTGCGGCGCCCAAATGCACAACACTACACACATTCGGCTTATCAGCCATTCTGAAATGCTCAGCGTGGCCTGATGCGGAATGGTACCACTGACCCTCGAGAGGCTTGACACGTGACTAGGGGATACTATATTCGGGTGGTGCTGTCTCGATGACGAGGAACGAAAGGGCCATGCCTTGAGGCAGACGCTGGGGTTCCGCCAGACAATGCGGCGTGGACTTGCGTGGGGCAGATGGGATCCCAGACGCACCTTATCCTGCGGATGAACGTGAGGGTCGATAAGGAAAAAAGGTTGGGTTCAGTGGAGTTTGATTTGGTTGAATGTGTGGCGGTGCAGGTGCCTCTCACGGTTCACGTGATTTGCCTTAGACCATCTTTCTCGACCGTCATTGACTGACTGAACTTGGTCTCGCGCAGGTCTTGCCATGGACGACGCCGCCAGCGAGTCGTCTGCCCCGCCCCAACTTTTCCCCGTCGCCAACGTGCTCGGCGTCAAGGGCGCCCTGCGTTTTCGCCGCCATGGCGCAAGTCAGAAGGCTCACGTCGTCCTCAGACGCGTAGAGATGTCAGACGACGCCCTTTACCCCCCCGGAAGGGGCCCAGTCGCACACTTTAGCCTCTTTGCGCAGAAGCGAATCGAGGTCAAGCCCGGCAAGGAGATCCTTCTCTCCGTCGCCTCCGACGACGGCTCTTTCACCGACCAGGCCGTCATCTTCGAAGCCGACCTCTTCGCACCCGACTCGACCTCGGACGAGGAGGAGGAGGTCGAAAACCAGATCGCACATGACGATGCCTCCGACGACGCCCCCCTAACCCAGGTCATCCCCCCAAAGATGCGCAGAACGTGGACGAGGCAGCACGAACAGGTGAGCTCGGTCCAAGGTGAGCACACCCCGTCTCCCTCGTACATGCCGTCTATGCGAGCCTTTGGTATGTCGCCCTTAGATAATTTCACCCCTCCGCCACCTACGTACGTCTCCGTCGCCGTACAAGCCCAGCCAACGTGCTCTGTGAGTGCCGTCCAAGTGGACCCCCCCTCACCCCAGGAACCATTACCACCTCCACCTCATGGGTCGGACGGCGAGCCATCCACTCCAATGAGACATCCTGTGCCCATGACAGCACCAGACCCCTCTCCAAAACTAATTTCACCACCCAATGATCGTCCCGTAAGTACATTCTTTTATCGTACACCGCTTTCTCAGCCCTTGTAGGTGCAGGACAATGATCGCTCTCGGAGCCTCTCCCCAATGAGCATAGCCTCGTCACCTTGCACACCTCCTCCCTCTTCTTCCCGCCCCCTCAGTCCATCCCCGACCGTCATCGCGGCTACACCTGTAAAACCGTGCACCGCCTCAGCCCTCGCACAGCAAGGCTCCACGGAGAAAGTCCAATGGGCTCACATTGAGGAAGCCGCAAGTAGGACATCACAGATAAGCCCCGTATCCTCAGAGACCGTCGACATGGACCTGCAGTCATCGCCATCATCACAGTCCTCTGCTTCTGATGATGATATCCCCGGTTTCATTACAGGAGCTGCTGCTCGGCGTGCTCGCCCTCCCTCGCCCCTCGTGCTTCCTGTAGCGCCAACAAAACACAGCGCAGCCGCACAAACGCCTGTGCCACCATCAGCTCAGACTGCTGTAGCTTCCCCTACATCCAGTATGGCCACCGCCACGTCTCCCGAAAAAGCGCCAAATGAACTGCTTCTCGCTGCCGCACCCAAGCGGCCACCTATCAAGAATCCATTTGTTTCCGGTGGATTCATCACCGAGTTCGTAGGAGAAAAAGACTCGCTAGTTCAGAAAAAGGACTCCACAGATTGCGCGAGTCCTGATAAGATGGTAAGCTAGGGGATTTTCCTGCGCCCACATTGATTACAATGTCGAATAGCCCAGTCCGGTGGAGCAACCAGTGGTCAAGGCAGAGCCAACTGCAACTGACACTGTTCCCCCAATCGAAATATCTCCTGCCCCGCCAATATTGAAGGTGGTCGTTCCAGAATTCAGACGACATCCACCCCCGCACCTGCCATTCTCGACACCCTCCCAACCCCCCCGCCAGCCACCACCATCATCAAGGCCGTTTGAACTCGCGATGGGATATCCTAGTGATATGAATACCAGCGCCCCAAAATCTAGTTATCAACCTGTCAAGTCTGCCAATGATCCACGACTATCATACGCTGTAACGGGCTCAATTTCTAATCCTCTAAATATTCGTCCATCAAGGCTTCCACCGCCCCCACCCCCTAGATCTGGTTCTCGAGCGTCACCACCGCGTCAGGGGAACAAAAAGAAAGTGGTGGTCGGGAATGGTTGGCCCCACAACAAACAGCCTAATGGTCATGCGGTGCCCCCACCGCCAGCGGGCATAGTGAGCCCTTTACCCCTGGTTGCCAAAGGTTCTATCCCACTTGTACGTCCGCTTACCCCGGAAAGTACACGGTCATCGACAACACCGCCTGGCCTTTCCGGCCTCGCCCCATACTCGTCGCCATCTCCTCCTGGGTTCTTGCATAGTTCATCGGGGCCCAAATCGGCTGTACCTGTGGAACAGAATAGGTTTGGAATATTCTCCCAGTCTGTGTCTTCAACGCCTCAAATCAAGCACGGTGAGTCCCAGCACGATGATACCCGATCTTGATGTTCATTGTCGTACAGAAAACAATGACTGGGGCAGCCCGGCATTGTCTCAGTCTCCAATCAACCTTTCTGGCCCGAGTCTCCCCATCCAAGCACCTCGCCCCGTCGCACCCGCCTCCGCTGCCTCCGCTATCCTCCAATATACACCAAAACCAAAATCACACGAGTCGGTAGGGTCTACTAGCGCAACACCAACACGCGATCTGAAAGGCAAGAAGCGCGCACTGACGTCGGACGGCGATGCCGATGCAGAGAATTCTCGCCCGCGCAAACGTTCGCTTGCATGGCCCTCACATGACCCAATACATAGTGTGCAAATCCAGAGCGATGAGGACGCGGGGATCCATTACATCTCGCTCAGTTCGGACGGGGAACGGTTGGCGGTGATATGTAACGACAGGACGATTCGAATATGGAACATGCAGAGTAAACTGGAAGCGGCTCGGCTCGCACAGAACGCACCCATCATGGCCGTCGCTTGGATGTCGGATGACATGGGTGTTGTCTCGCTGGGTCGGGACGGGGTGATTAGCAAGTGGACACGGACGGTGCGCTTTTACTTTGGACGTCATTGAGTGGTTCGGCTTACGTTTCGAGACAGAACCAAAACCACTGGCAATGGGCCAAACTGTTGGATGCCGGCAAGGAAGACTCGACTTGTTTCGCGTATAGACGCGATAGGATCGCAGTTGCATTCCCACGGGAAGGCGTCAAAGTGTGGATATGGATCAAAGGTAGGGCAGATTTTGTGAACTCGCGGTACTACCATTGAGCTCTAGATATAGGCACTTGGCAACCACAACGGTCGATTCTACGGCGGAATGTGACGTCCATTCAATTTGTCGAGGATGGCGAGGCGTTGATCGGGGGGACGAGCGACGGCGTGTTGTGGGTAGCTTTGACGCGTCTGATGGATCATTGTCTGATGGACGTGCCTAGGTGGTATTGTCAAGTGCCGAATGGGACGCTACGGGCGTATGCATTCCTCAAGGCTAAAGTGTGAGTAGCTTTGTCTCCAAAAGACGTCAACTAACAGGCGCTGTAGATGCCATTTAGATGTCAACGCCCCTGGCACACACGCATTGGTTTCACAAGCGGGCGGGCGGGCGCATCTTGTCGGCATCCAGCAGACGGACCACAAGGGCAAGATCGAGCAAGTGTATTCCACAAACGTTGATTCTACGGCCGAATCACGACCGAGCTTGGGCGCCGTGTTTGCCAGTGGCTGCAAGGTAGTCTTGTTTGGGTCGACGGACAGTAACCTGCTTGTGTGGGACAAGGCCAAGGGGGAGGTGATCTGCGGGTTGGATCACGGTGACGGTGCGTCGCTTTCCGGAAACGCACGAGCAAGTGCTGACATGTCTTCACTTTTAGCCGACCAGGTCCAAGCGGTGGCTGTGAGTCCGAAACTCCGGGTATCTATACAGCTGGCTGATCAATGGGTTTCTAGTGTTTCGATCGTGCCCTCCAGGCATGTATAGTGACGGGCACCAAGGCCGGCATGCTGTGCTGGTGGAAGCCTCCTCTCACGGAGTCATGACATGTGTGGTGCCCCTCGTCGATGTTGATGTTCGACTGAACCCCGAGCAGACGCCTTCGACATGACACTTCCTTTTTCCTTCGTCTTTCGAGCTATGAACGAGATCTTGCATAGTGCCAAAGCACCCTACAGCACCGTAATGTGGACGTACGAGGGAATACACTTGTACCAGTATCGCACACGCACTCTATTCTAGTCATCTGTACGGCGTTACGCTCTAGACGCTTGTTTGGTTATATTTTTTCCTTTATATCTAGGGCGTTTGTCTGCTCCGATTTTCGGAGTCTGCTCTCCACGAAAGCCTCCACTGGCAGTGGTGAAGGTTTTCTTTACCAGATTCCAACGAGATCGATTTTGTTTGGTTCAGTTCATCACTACTCTCCACACCGAGTCCAAGTTCGAGGACACAGACCAAACCCAGATGACGAGCATGCCTGCCGTCGGCTAGCCCGAATTGAAAACAGAGAGCCCTTTCTTTGTCCATGGTACGTCGGCGAACTGAAGATGGAATTCTGGTTATTCCATTCGTAAACTTCTTTTGGTACAGACATAAGCAACGATCACCTAAAGGCGTTGCGTCTTGCAAAATGTTAAAGCTGCTCGCCAGTGCCAGCTCGACCGCTCTCCGCCAAAGAATGACAATCATTTCGAAATCACAAGCCTGAAGTTCGGTTCCTGTTAGCTTGAGGTGGCTTGACAAGCGATGCAACTATCTCGATATCCGGCGTGGCACGAATCGTGCACGTATTCCGGGCGAACCGGCATCCACCGTGCTCTCGAGCTGGCTCGAATGACATCTGCCGTCCGTCTTTCAACGCAAGCAAGTGTAGCGAACCTTTTTTCTAAATCCCTTCGGATTCCATTCCAATAACAATCCAGTCAATGAAAGGTGGCGTGTAAATGAAGTTCCCAAGATTGCTCGTGTCTTGTTCACTCAGGCCCTGAGATAGTCTTCCCTGTTCACCAAGCGATACACTTTCACGCTTTCCTGTTTCTCACCGAACACAGGCGGACAATCATTTCATGTCTAACCTTTCTCGCAGTACCTTACGTCAGGTGACTTCTAGGGATCCATTCATGACCTGCAAGAACCTTGACGTCCATTTAAATTGGTCCGCCGGATGCAGCACGGTATCGAAACCACAATCTCAATCATTCAAGTGTGTCTTGAGCGAGACATCTGAGTAGGCCGGAAGCCGGACCGGAGGTCGATCCGGTCGATCCGGGTAAGCCGATTCTCCCTTTCCACGTGTTGATCTTGTTGACGAATAAAACAGTTGTATATAAATAGGAAAACACCACTAGTGGCACTGAGTCAGGGAACAGTCATCACAAAATTACAGGACCCACCTGTCTAATAATAACGTTGTGGTGTCAGGTTCTCTTTCATTCATGGCTCGCTGTCGACGATACACAATGAATTTGGTAGCTCTTCCATGATTATAGTGAGTCGCCGTTCTTGGAGGACAACAGAGGCGCTCACGGAGATACCCCGTCTCCGACTCTATTTCTGTATTCGCAGCTTCGGTGTCCCGTTACTTGGATAAGCTCGAGGCAAATATGGGCCACTCATATTCATCACCTTTAGATTTTCACACCGATCATCGCTGAAGAGGCGGGTCGGCTCAAGAACAGCTGGGCTGAACGGCGGTCATCACGTAGAGAAACACTCACTCATGTTTTATCTTCGATCTAGGCTCTGTCACATCGAAGTTCCCCGTTCCGCGAGACACCGGGTAACTACCTTTTGCGCGCTGGAAGATTTGTCTCTCTAGGTAAGTACGTCACGGTGTTACCGCATGATATTCAAATAACAGCTCAACCACGCCAACACCCTGCCAGAGCTACTGTTTGGTCTCGTGCTTGGTAGAGACACCGGTGTCACACTGTCAGCACTGTTTCAAGTGAATAGTATGTGTTCAAGATGCATAGCATGCTGACCCACCAAGCTCCGCGCATCGACCACCGTCAGGAATAAAACTGGAGACCCGACGTCGAAATCGCCCTCGCATCAGACGTCGCTACGCCTTTCGAATAACGCAAATCTAACTGAAGCCTCTATCAGAAACGGATACCTGGGCCGGCGTGTCGAAAAAGGTGTGACCTGTGTGACATTCGTGATCACAGTCTCGACTGAGCCAAGATCGGCGGGATGAGGCAACAGATTGTTACTACCATAAAACGAAACTGACCATAGAGATAACCAGACTAGGTAACGGAACCACAAAGCCAACCTCTCAACGCAGCATGACATCACGTACTTCAAGCTACTAGTGAGGCCGCCTGTGTGGCTCAGCGACGAACGGCGAATCGTTTTCAAGCATAGAAGTCAAGTGATAGGCCGGTCCGCTCGGTAAGTTATGCGGCCATTGTGCTCTCTTGAATTTGGTACTGCTTAGTATGACAGTATCGGCCAGATCGGAGGCGATCTACAGTTTCTGCACGGGTGCACGCGAAGCGCTACTTTTGTTTCACCTTAGAGGGTATCTCCTGCTTTAGGCTGGCCTCAGAAGCGTGGTGTTGGCGCTCCCTTGGCTGCAGACATACACAATACATTTTGGTACGGACCCATCGAAGTTGGTACTCCTTCCAACAATTTAGGGTAATTTGTCCTCCAACCCCACTCGCAATTAATCGTCCTTTCATCGTCGTCACAGTACTGACTTTGTGATAAACTCGGGCTGTTTATTATAAACTCCCGTCTCAGCAGCAAGCCCGTTATCACTTTCTCGTGGGAATACAATGCTTTGCATCGCACGCTTTCAACAATTATGTACCACTGGAACAAGTGACAAGATAATATAATTACACTGGTAGTTACTATACAGTTTACACGCACTAGTAACCAGTGACACACGGTTTCAGAGAGAACGACTGGACACTAATCCGGCTCTGGCACGCCACCAGGAAGCCGAATGAGGCGAAAAGAATGTCTACACGCCATCTAAAATGTATCAGGTTAGTCCCAATAACCAGGTGATCACCAACATTCACTTCTTGAAAGTGTAGCCAGCATTGTCTGCGGTTCTAAAAGAAGGTTAATTCGAATGAAGAGAGGGGCCATGAACGCCCATTCTGTGTCAGTGCCTGAGGGATGCAAGTTCTCGAGTAACTTTACAGTAGCCGCAATCGTTCCTGCCTTGCTGAGGCCATATCGTCGATCGAGCAAGTACTGAGGCAGAAAGACATTCAAGGATGCCCGTTAAGGCTTCCAGCGGTCGAACATCAGGCAAGGATGTAGCTCAAGATCAAGATGTGGTGACAAGCGAAAGGCGGATCTTAAACTTCATTGTTTGTTTGGTTGTATTGTGGTAGTGCTCGTCTTATCGCGTCCAAAGCAAGTGACTAAATGGACTTTGTCGAGCGGCGTAGGCAGAGTATGACAGGTGAGCGCTTACTGTAGTACTGGTCGGATGGCATGATGACAGCCCTACAGGTCAACCATATGGTCAATAACCATA
>JBBPKG010000180.1:0-23554 GCA_038089115.1 Fistulinella cinereoalba | reverse complement strand
AAAGCAAGTGACTAAATGGACTTTGTCGAGCGGCGTAGGCAGAGTATGACAGGTGAGCGCTTACTGTAGTACTGGTCGGATGGCATGATGACAGCCCTACAGGTCAACCATATGGTCAATAACCATATATTTTTGAGGATCAAAGTAAGCCATGTGCAGGTCAGTGAAGTCACGCTGGTTGCGGTACTGACATTATATAGATCCTGACGTTTGGCGAACGGATGCTCCCCGTTTGTAAGGAGATACTCAACTTGGAGCCAGTGGCTTCCGGTTCGTCTGATTGCATCGCTGACATCATGATCATAAGCGTCCCAGAATATGAAATTTGGAGAACGAACCACTGGCATATGGCAGTAAAAGCTGGAATTCACCTCAAGACACTTGCCCCGCTGAGTGCAAATCCTTTGACATACTTGACTTCACTATCGGCACCAAACACGATGAAAGTTCGTTAGATACTGCCGTTCAATGGATCATCGACATTTTCTGCCTTTCACGGTACCGCGGAAGTCCAGTGGTCGGCTCTATTCATAGATCGAATGGAGTGTTAGAAGTTGCCATCCATGATTCGCTGCGGAGTCGTCGTTACGCTGACTCGGATGACGCAATGACAATCGTGGGGAACTTGGCATCAACAAGCGAATGCCCCAACCTCCGAGTCAAGTTAGATGTCATACGTTGTAAGAGTTCCGGCTCCTCGGTCGTCACTTATAGTTGCCCCACAACGACCAACCTCGGAAACGGGTTACGACTGGCTAGGGCATACATAGCTTTGGCAGGCGGATCAAAGTTTGAGAGTTGGGATGGCCGATATCACCGCAGCTATGGGTTGAAAATATGCATATCCTGTGCTTCCGAGATACTGAATCGTGACAAAGGTTAGAGCAAGATTGGCTGATAGTCAGCTGTGGCAGTGATGCCAGAGAAACTCAATTACGTCACTTCATTGAGTGATCAACGTTGTTGCCAATGTGCAATGATTCACCGGTCACCCTGCGCAGGGCCAATGTCCTGCCACTGCAATGGTTACCGACTCGGACGCTCATAGATGTTTCAGCTTCCATTTGCGCCAGGCAATGACAGATATCGTTGATCATTCCACGAAGACGGGTCTAGTCCAGTTGACAGCGCAACGTAGTATTAAAGGTGAGTGGCCCAACTATGAACGTTTTATCACATACTTCCATACCCTTCCTTCATCATATCTGTTCGTTTGTAATGCGCCTCTCTCTCGCAATATTAGTCGTTGCCCTAGCTGTTGCTACAGCCGCAGTGCCTCAACCTACTGGTCGCGGGCGTGCCGTTCCAATCAAAAAACATTCTGTGTTAACGAACAGTGATGACACGGTAAACTTGGTTGCTCTCACATCCCATTTAGAACAGCTTAAGCGGTGCGTCGTGTTTATTGTTCCATCACAATCACACGAGCATCCCTATCTGTAGCAAGTTCGAAAATGGTTCGAAGAGGAGCTCTGACCCTTCTTCTGTGGCCGGGCACCAAAAACGTGGGACTGGCCTGCCCTTGACTATGAACCCAGACGGGGACTTTTGGTATGGCAGCGTTGCAGTTGGCACACCCCCTAAGGCGTTCACTGGTAAGCTCCTCGCATCTCTAATTAAGTCGCCTCCTCACCATCACCACCATAATCGTAGTTTTATTCGACACCGGGTCTACGTAGGTATTTTTGTTACGTATAGAAGGCTATCTGCTCAGTTCGATGCCAGGGACATGTTTTTACCATCTTCTGATTGCGGTTCCACTTGCAACGGCCATTCTCTGTGGAACCATAGTTCTTCCTCTACTTCAGTTGACACAGAAAAGCGGGTGACCTTGAAATACGAAGATGGGTCATCTGCCACAGTCGAAATATACACCGATACGGTGTCGATTGCTGGTTTCACTGTATGTTGCATTATGACTTGTAAACATGGTCACTTCTCACAGGATGGTAGGCGAAAAATCAGTCCCTTGGTGCTGCGCTTGGATATCCGGCGGAGTTTGCGTTTCCAAACTTCACAGCAGATGGTCTTGTAGGACTATCTTTCGAGTCCCTTTCATTATTCAACTCTAGCTCTTTGTTCGGGACTCTCGTCAATCAAGGGGTAGTCACTGATCCAGTATTCTCAATGAAGCTGTCGGATGACGGGGCAGAGTTGTATCTCGGAGGAACAAATAACCAATTGTATAATGGGGGATTTACTTATGTCCCCGTAGTAAAGGAGGTAGGTTGAACTATCAGGTGACCGTTTTATCTAGTTTCTACTAATCTTGATTATTCAGGACTACTGGCAGGTACCACTGGACAACTTACAAGCTAATGGAACAAATTTCTTTGAAAATTCTACCTGTATTATCGATTCCGGAACTACCCTTATCGCGGGTCCCTCCTTATACATTGCGGAGCTGAATGCTGCCCTCGGTGGTATGCCTATCCCGGGATCCGAAGGACTTTATGCGTGCAAGTTGAGATTTGGTTGTGCGTCTTGGCAGTGCTGACGTTGCATAGATCCATGTGGCCATATTCCGAGCCTTAACTTGACGTTTGGTGGCAAGACGTTCCCGATTTCTAATGAGACACTTGTCCTTGGGCCAGTGTCACCTGGTTCGCCTTATTGTGCCATTGGAATGCAGGGTCTTCCCCAGGACCAATGTAAGCCATTTAACGTCTTCTGCTATCTGCATACTACTAACTTCCTGTCAAGCAACATTGATAATCGGAGATGTCTTCCTCCGCAATGTTTATACCACATTCGATTACGGCAACACACGCATTGGATTTGCCCAGCTCGCTTGATGTCTGCGTTTAGATTTCACCAAGACGAGAAGTCACACACGTTGTCAATTGTTATTAAAGCACTGTCACGGTGTGATGGACTCTGATTTATCTTCAGTATTTCACTTTTCTTCACGTCGTATTCAGCTTTCGTGTGCTGCAGGAACAGCATTTCACCCCCTCGGTTACCTAGCCGTGCGCAAGCGAATACATGTGGGAATGTATTGGAAGGATCGGAACGACAGTTTTATGAGTAGTAGTGCATATACCTGTGTATACTGTGGAATCAAAGCATATGGGTGTTTGCATGCGGACTTGCCTCTATGGTCTTTACCTGGTTACAGTGTTAGCACGTCGGCTAAGCAGAGGCCAGCCCCTGCCACGTGAAGCAAGGATATCCCACTGCATGAGATGCTCTTGGCATCGAGGCTGTAGGAGACCCCTATGCTCGATGGTAATGATAACGTCGTAACAGCCTGAAGTGAGTGGAAGCCGCAATTAAAAAGTGAAGGCTATCAAAATTGTCAAGCCCTCTGGTCCCCGCGATGATCCTTCGTATCTTCTGAGCTCATTGGTACACTAGCAGAGTCACCCGGGCAACTCTTGCCACATAGAACTGGCAAGGTTATGAAAATCAACACCGGATAATGCTTGTAAATGTCGCCCGCGAGAGGGCCCCTCATCTTGAAGGGGCACGAATCCCTTGGCGTTCACGATGCGGCTCGTGAGCGGGTCAGCAATGAGGTAGTTTGCCTGGCGCACCGCACCCCCGTGATGAGTATCCTCTTCCAAGCAGGAAGATATCAACCAAAGAAGTGTTCGTTTTGGACCCTAGTAATAAAATGGCAACTGTCCTCGGGTAGGGTGTCCTTGAAGATGGACAATCCTACCTCCCATAAGACATCAATGACCAGGTAGAGCGCTCAGTCCTCGCTATAGGATCGGGTGGCATGATATCAACTATGTTTCATCACGCTACAATGGGGGGGCCCACGGGGATGATACTTCGACGTACAGACTACGGCTTCCTCAAATGTGAAACCGCCTGTAAAATTATGTAGCATGTGTCGTCAGATGCACAGCGGGGCCCGTCGTCGTTTACAGGGCATTTGGATTTTAAAAGTTGCGGGGAAAAGGTTCTAGATAGCAAGATGAATAAACTGACCAAACAATGGTCCATGCGCCTACAAACTTGGCGGACGCCAATAGCGTTTTGCAGCTCCGTGAGGACTGTGCTTGGATGGTGAATGTGACAACAGCGGTGGTATGTAACAAAGGCCAACAGCAGTGCTGAATCTGCTGATACGCTTCATTGAGATGACCATTGTTATCAAATGTGTCTGCATCGCTGCTAGTAAACTACGCGCGTCCCCTTGTAGTGGCTATGACCGTGACGTGTGAGTAGTAGCTGGCCATGCTGCTACTCAGGTTAGGAGTGGGCTCTCCGGGTTGCCAATTTTGTTCCATGCCTGAGAACATATTGTGTAATCCCTAGCGGCGCAGACTCAGGCTCGCACGACGCTCAACTCAGTCGTTGCTTTGTACTAGGCTGCCTCGAAACGTTGAGTTTGGACACACTGGCATGTAACGAACAAGGAGCGATCAGAAGACTATTGCTTCATCACGCATTGCGGACCGATGCACGACTCTATTCTCCACCACTCAGTCCTCCTATGCCTACTCACAGGCACGTGTTCCTTGCCCTCGTATATAGGAAAGATAGACGCTTAGCAAGACCATGCATCGGCGTAGCGAACCAGGCTAACATCTCCCGATGGTCCGCCTCCTCGATCAACGACGAAAGACTACCGGACGGGCGGCGGAGCACGAACGCGACAGGGTTCCCAAACAAGCGGCTAAACTCCTCGCAAATGGTAGATACAATGGTGCCGCTTGCCAGTTCGTCACTGTGTAACCTTCCTCAATAACTGGAACCCGCGCGAATATCGATAACCCTGTCCACAATATATTCGACTACCAAGACCTTGGATCGCCAGGTCAAAGGAGGGGGTCTCTCCAGTCACCGCGAGCAGGAAACAGGAACTTCCCTGGACAACCGTTCGACACGTTTGACAACATATACTCGCAGGGATCGAACAACCAACGGGGCGACTCGAGCTCCGCGTCGGCCTGCACGCGTCGAAAGATCGATGGCAAATTCGGACTGCTAACACACAGGCGGAATACAAGTGCGCTGTGCAAGTAAGCCGACTCCTTCAAAGTAAGAGAAAAAGTGCGCTCTGCCGTCGTGAGACACCAATAAAACAGCGTTGTACGAAACGAAAATGTACAACCCGCCCGAACACACCCTGCACGCGTTCGCATGCAATGCAACAGCATCGGCCAACTAGTTACAGATTCCAGAAGGATGGGTTTCGAACACGGTGGGGTAAACGAATAAGCAGTGAAAATTCCTTGCAAAGCCACCAAATCCTCAGTGACATCAGCGCTCGACAAGTTTACCTAAGAACGGCGCCACAGTGTATAAACATCTGGATGTCACAGAATTATTGTTGATGTCGCTAGGTTGTGTGCTGTCATATCCCTCCCACAAAACCGCGACCTTCCTTCCTATGGGAGTCGGGGATCAAGAATCATTGCAGGTTCATGAACGTTCAGCCTGAGACTGTCAGCACGCTGGTACCCAGACTACAGGAAATTCAAGCTTCAAGCTTCAAGCTCTAATTACACCACCGACGCAGCCATAGGTGTGCTGGTGTGCTTTCTGAGTCCGACTGAATAACACGATGGTAAAACCACGAGAAATGGCCTGCCGGCACATTTGGGGGTGGTTAGCCACCGGTTTCAATGGTTGCTTGTGTCTTAGCCGAGGCAGCTGATAGTCTACGACAGGTGAAAGACAATTTCAATATCAATGGCAGGTCCGAGTTGAGTGGAACTGTAGCAGGCACAGAGTTATGCTGTGCGCACTAGCTTAAATGACTTATTCTTCCGATCATCAAGTCAACAGTCGACTGGCTCTTGATCTATTCCCTCACGTTTCACTACTTTGGTACGCTTTTTGGATTTCGGAACACCTCATTCCCTCAGGTAGCGAGCTACCAAACGCATGACATATGCCCAGTACAGAGGATAGCTCAAAAGGGTGTGGCCCAAAACCCCCTTTTACGAATACTGGAATAGTGACTAGTACCAAGTACGGTCGCTCGAGATTTGGCTTTATCGGAGCCCGATAATCTGGTACGGTTATTCCTACGGGTACACACGGACTGATCGATTCTTGTTTCAGCTCCTCGTTGACTGAAATGGGGCACCTACGCAGAGTGTGACTTCTCGTTATCCCCTCGAATGATTTGCAGTTTCCAGTCGTGTGTGGGGGATGAAAAATTATTCCTCCAACAGAGCTTCCGCTTATGACGCAAGGATTCTGTATTTAAGGTAGGCGGTCGCTATAACTATTCACCACCTACTTCATCCTTCCTTTACACATCCACTCATTTAAAATGCGTCTTGCCCTCGCAGCCTCCGTCGGCGCGCTTGCGCTTGCGGTCTCCGCAGCGCCTCACCCTCGTGCGCGCAGGCGTGCCATCCCGATGACCAAGATTTCTGGGTTGACAAACGATGACGGTTCTGTTAACTTGTCAGCCCTCTACTCCCATCGCGAATTTTCCAAGCGGTGCGTCACCAACACTTTCCCGTCCAATCACTCAAGCCAATGTTGCCCTGGTCAGGAAAATCGAGAATGGTCTGAAAAATTTCGAAAGGAACACTGGGTCGAAGCATCCTTCTGATGTTGACGGGCATCAAAAACGTGGTGCTGGTGTTCCCTTGACTGAAAACCAAAACAGAGCGTTTTGGTATGGTGGCATTTCGGTTGGTACTCCTGGAGAAAATTTCAACAGTAAGTTTTGCCTCGCAGTCTCAATCGAGCTTTGAAGCCTTATCTTTATTACAGTCCTTATCGACACGGGCTCTACGTAGGCGTCTTTGTTTAGTGCAGGAGACAACTTGCTCAGTCCGATGACAGCGACACTCTCTTGCCATCTTCTAGTTGTTCGAATTGCGACGGTCACACCATCTATGACCCCTCTTCTTCCTCTACTTCGTTTGACTTAAACCAGCAGGCCACCTTCACCTATTCGGATGGGTCAGTTGCTGGGGTCGATGTCTACACTGATACGATCTCTGTCGGTGGCTTCACAGTGAGTTCTGTGTTCGTCAATACTATCGTTTATAACGGGAGTGTAGGCAACCTGCCAGACGTTTGGTGCTGCGCTCACCTATCCCGCCGAATTTCAATCCCCCTCCTTCCAAGCAGATGGTTTGATGGGATTCGCTATGGAATCTATATCTCGCCTTAACTCTTCCTCTGTGTTCGACACTCTCGTCAGCCAAGGGGCGCTTCCCGAAGCAGTGTTTTCACTAAAGCTCTCTGATGATGGGGCAGAGTTGTACATTGGAGGGACCAATGATCAACTCTACAATGGAGACTTCACCTACGTTAGCGTAGAGCAGCAGGTGTGTTTAGCTGTTGGGCGACAGCGTGGGATTGCCAACTTTTATTGTTCAGGGCTACTGGCAGGTGTCGCTGGACAATCTCCAGGCCAACGGAACGCCGTATTTGAACAGTGTCTCCAGTATAATCGACTCTGGAACCACATTAATCGTCGGCCCTAGCGACCAGATTCAGGGGTTGCACAGTGACCTCGGGGGCACGCCTATTGAGGGGCACGACGGATTGTATTCCTGTAAGTTGAGGAACGGGTTATGCAGGGTGGTGCTGGCTGACACTGTGTAGACCCGTGCGACAGCTTCCCGAGTATCAGTTTGACGTTTGGCGGCCAGTCATTCGCTATTTCCGAAGAGACCCTCAACCTTGGGACAGTCTCGCCTGGTTCGTCTGACTGTGTCATTGGCATCGAGAGCGGGAACATGCGTGAGTCATCTGGCTGTTTTTGCCGTCTTGTGTGCTGAGTAAACTCATGCGCGGCTAGAATTTGTGGTCATCGGGGATGTCTTCCTACGCAACGTCTATACTACATTCGATTCTGGTAACATGCAGGTCGGATTTGCTCAACTCGCTTGAAATGTCTTTCCGGAGGGAGTGGTCGAAACCAGTGTCTTGGCAGATTTGATATGTATTTCTTGTCCTGTTCGCGATTTTATGGCTGGTGCACACTTGAAATATATACCACATGTAGTGAGATCGAGTGCCATCCAGCGCGGCGACCGGCCCGAGGAAGTCCAGATCTTAAAGGTCACGTGTTAAGGCTATTAGACAACAGAGCACAACAACGCCATGTCGTGCGACGTGGAGGTTGTGAGTGCACCAACATGCGGTTTCTGAGATCGGTGCTGGCGTCTTTTGTTGCCCTCTTGGGCACCGTTTTCGCAAAATCCAGCACCGGAGACAAGGTGCTCGTCCTGCTCGACCCCGCCCTCGACAGGGCCAACTATTCTATCTTCTTCACCGGCCTCGAGCGTGAGTCGCGTTGTGCTCACGGCTTCTGACCGCTCACGGACTGGCAGAGCGCGGCTATGAGCTCACCTTCCGCGCGCCCAAGGACGCCAGCCCCGCCATCACCGCATACGACGTGCCGAACTACGCCCACGTCATCCTCTTCACGCCGGACACCAAGTCGTACGCGCCCGACATCACACCGCAGTCGCTCGTCGGCCTCCTTTCCGAACAGACCAACCTGCTCATCGCGCTCTCGACGAAGCAGACGCCGCTCTCGTCCCTCGCCACCGAATTCTCGCTCATCCCGCCCCCGCCGGGCACACCCCTGCTCTCGCACCACCCGAAGCGCGACGAGCCCCCGACGGTCATCCCCGTCGACGTGCCCGCCTCGCCTGCCCTCACCCCGGGCATCGCACCCGTCTGGTTCTCCGGCGTCCCGCACGCACTCGGCAACAGCCCCTACCTCGTCCCGCTCCTCCGCGCACCCGCCACGAGCTTCGCCGCTGACTCAACCGACGATTCGGGCGCCGGTGCGATCGTCGACGCCGCGGAGCGCACTGGGGAGGGCCTCTGGGCCGGCAGCCATCTCGGTCTCGTCACCGGCTTCCAGACGACGAAAAACTCGCGCGTCGTCTTTGCGGGTAGCATCGACCTCTTTAGCGACGAGTACGCACGCAAGGCGCTCCCCGACGGCATCCCGTCTGGGAATACGCCGTTTGCGCAGGACGTCGCCGCGTGGGCGTTCCAAGAGACGATGGTGCTGCGCATCGACCGGACAGAACACCACCGTGTCGGCGAGACCGACGCACCCGAGATGTACACCATCAATGACGAACTCGTGCGGTCGTCCATGTTGTGCTACGTGGCCCGACGCTCATGTTTGTTTTCCGCAGGTGTATACGGCGTACATTTCGGCGTACGACGCTCGCACGTCGAGCTGGAAGCCCTACGATGGTCTTGCCGATGTGCAACTCGAATTCACCATGCTCGATCCTCACGTGCGCACTGAACTCCTCCCCGTGGCCGGGTCCCCTGGTAAATACGAGGTCCAATTCCGAGCACCTGACCGACATGGTGTCTTCAAGTTCGTCATTGGTTGGCGGAGACCGGGGTGAGCGACTACCTCCATCCCCATGGTGCACACTGAGTCTCACATCCTCTAGCTATTCGTTTTTGCACACCTCGACAACCGTACCTGTTGTGCCACCTAGGCATGACGAGTATCCCCGCTTTCTGAGTGCAGCGTGGCCATATTATGCAGGGGCCATCAGTACGAGCGTCGGCTTCTTCGTTTTCTCCGCGTTGTGGCTCGCAGGTGACGTCAAGGGTGAGAAAAAGAGCTTAAAGGGGGCCAAGTCCGAGTAAATGACGACTGACCCAAAAAACTCGAATTGCCTTACAGTAGATGCCATGGACCCTGACCCATACACATACCTGTCTGCACTACTATCCGTTCTCGCTTCTGCGTTGTTCTCTGGCATTGAGTATGTCGGTCAGAGCTGTCTGAATGTCTATGATGCATGTACATGAACGATCTACAACGAAACGACGTGCGCAGCAAAGACGGCAAAACGGGGATGCCGTAGTCATGACTTCTTGAAAACCTTGGCGATATTTTCCCAGACAAGGTTTGGACTTTGGGCGGCGTCAATGGGAGCCCAAAGGCCCTTTCGACGGTAATAATCGACAACGGGCCCGGTCTGTTTGTGGTATGTGGTAAGACGCTTCGTGAGCGTATCCACGTTGTCGTCCGAGCGCTGGATGAGCGGCTCGCCCGAGATATCGTCCGTCATGGGCTTCTTGGGCGGGCTATGTGAGCGCGTTGAGGGAAATGTACGTAATGTCGTAAAGAAACGGAACCCACTTGAACTCTTTGTGGTACGTCCTTCCGCTGGCGGGGTGAATCAAACGGCCCGTAATGCGCGAGATGAGGAGCTGGTCATCAATCTCGAGCTGAACAACATTGTCCAGTTTCTCCTTGCGGCTTTCGAGCATGGAATCGAGCTTCTCGGCCTGGGGAATCGTGCGGGGGAACCCGTCGAGGACGAACCTGCGGACAGGGAAGCATCAGGGTGCGTACGAGGGATGAAGAGTAAGCCTTACCCGTTTGAACACGCTTTGTTGTTTTCGAGCTGGTCCTTGATCATCCCGACCATGATGTCGTCGCTGACGAGGCCTCCGGCGTCCATGACCTTCTTAGCCTGCCTACCAAGCTCTGTTTGTTTGGCGATTTGCTCGCGCAGCATGTCGCCCGTCGCAAGATGGCAAACGCAAAACTCGTCGCGTATCCGGGGGGCCTGGGTGCCCTTGCCTGTGGTCCATGGCGCGTCAATGTGCGGAGCCGCGGTAAAATAGGCTGGAATGGGACTCACCCGAGCCAGGGGGACCGATGAGGATGGTGCGGAGCTGGTGTGCGGGAGTCTTGGGCCCCTGGGGGACGTGCTTTGACCTTTCCTCGAGCGTCCGAATCTTGTCATTGAGCTGTGCGACAAGGCTTTTGAGGTACTCGAGCTCATCGGAGGGCGCCATTTTGCTGGAGGGGTTCGAGGAGGTGGTCAAAGGGAAAGCAACCGGACTCGGCGCGGAGACACGGTTCCCCAGACGTGGCCATGAGATTATGTCAGCAGGGCGGTATTAAAGCGGAGATTGTCGGGGTGAGCTCGGCATGTTACTGGTGACATCCTTGCCCCACTCGTTGATGGGAACATGTTGGAGTCGTTGGGCAAGCGTCTCCTGATTTGAGCCAGTGCTCGAGGGTTGGCCGTGACGAGAGTGCATGTCAGAGATGGACCATGGGAAGCGACCAGTAAGCGCACTTGGTGGACTTAGTATTCATTGAATCTCACTGTGGACACAGCGCGGCCCGCCCATTTGGTTCGTGCGCCGACTGCGACTCTGCAAAGTATGTAACCCGAGCTGGAGACAGTGGGGGGAACCGGTGAACCTAGGGTTTCTGCCAGGTGGCCCATGGCGCACGGCTCTTATCTGTATGTATTAAATGACTGTTATCGTGCACGCCGACTGACTTTTTCTCAAGGCGGCATAGAATAGGTTTTATTTGATGCCTCGAGGACAGGTACAAATCTACCCCCGCCTACTAATATCGATGTACATTGGCAAACAGCATCTCTCCCTCGGCTGAAAGTAAAGTTTCATGGCGGCGTCAGGCACACTACTGGTGACGACGGACATCCGAGGCGTAAGTATATCATGGCGCACAGGGCGCGGTAATGAACAGGGTCGCGCAATGGTGCTAAGCGGACGGGGAACAAAAACCAAAATCGAGAGAGCGAGCTAGGATCACGAACGTTGCAGCGAGATGCTGTGGATAAGGTTCGCTGCGTTCGTGAGAGGAGAACGACAAACGTTCGCCGCACGTTGGTCCTTGTAGTGGTCCGAAGCTTACGAATGGTAATTAGATAAGGTCTTATCGGCGTCCAAATTCGAAACACGCCTTCGGTGACGCCTGCCGAGCTCGATTGTGGGTGGAATACGCGGGGTTCTCAAGGCGACGTCTGATTCGAACAAGTTTGGAGAATCCCGAGACCCGCTGCAGGTGTGTCGCGATGATAAGGATTATATAGTCATTGCGAGCCACACGTAAATATACACTCTGATATGACCTGCGCGAGTAGGGCGGGATGATAAGCTGATGTTGTAAATGTCGCCATCGCCGACAATCTCTTTTTTCCGTGGCTGTGCCGATATGAAATGATCCCGTCAAAATGACAAATTGAGAAAAATCGAGTGCTTGGTTTCGGACGACGAGCAGCGTCGGACTCGAGTCCAGTCCAGTCCACCCTCCTTTCTTCACGACTACCCCCTGGTCCCACATTTTTAGCCGCTCGCCCTTGTCTTTGTGTTGTAATTTATTCCTTCTCAAATCAGTCGTGCGCGCCCGCGTCGTCTCAGACTATTTCTGTACGTCTTCGTTTTCAAACGGCCGGCGTGGAGCAGTCCTGGTCTGGAATCGAACTGACATCCAGCTCTAGACTATTTCCGTATCTCCTGCTCGCGCCATGTCTCTTGTCTCTTTTTGAACAACCTCCACCTCGCCCTCGCTTAGCTTGCGCCGTCCCCTTCCAGCCTACTCAGATTAACATGTCCACGACTACGATTTGCGTAACGGACACGTCCGTCATTCCATTCCCAACCCTCGAGTCCACCACCTTCACGCAAGCTTCTAACACCGCAGCTAGCCCACTTCCCCACATACCGTGCAGAACCGTATGCCCCAGTGCTCTGCTTACCCTCTCGGACTCACCTCTATCCGACGCGAATGCGCCACACTCTTCGGGCGGTGTCGATCATCCCCTACAGGACCACTCGGCGTCCTACGTGCGCCATGACTCAGAGTCGAGCTCGTCATCCTCCACGCCTTCTGATCAAATTCGGCCTACTATTATCCCCCGTTCAAAGCGTACCCCCTCTCAGCATTCTGTTGCCGTCACTTCCCGGGATATGTTTACTCCGACCGGCCCGGTCTCCACGCCCTCCAAACTACTAGCCGACGGATCTTCCTTTGCGGACCTAGAGAGCAGGAAGGAGACACCCATTCGTGATCCGTCCGACGACGAAGACACGCTCAGACCCTTTCCCGCCCTCCGACGATCACCTTTCTGCAAAGTTGGAAAATTAAGGTTGGAGGGATCGATCGGCAGGGAAACACGTCACACGCCTGCCCCCGACGTTCCTCACCTTTCGGCACCGGCCACAGGCACACAAAATGTCGTCAAATCACTTTCCCAAACAATTCGAAAAAAGTCTGGTCAGCCGGTCAAATCGTCCCTCAAGAGTTCCCGACGGCCGGAACTACATGTCGTCACTGACGGTCCCTTCGCCAAGAGTGAACCAGCTACACCTACCAAGGCTGTTCACTTTGACTCTAAACTCGAGCACATCAAACTTTTCCTGGCGGAACAAAAACCACTCGCGGTATCCAGGAACGGTAGCCCCACCAGCGATACCAGCGGAGACGAGTTCCCGTCGTTCATCTACGGAAATGCGCCCCGTGAAAACCAGCAGGTCACGATGTTGGTTCCTAACATGCCCTCGTGCTCTGGGGAAAGTGACCATGTCGTGCTCCAGAAGCTCGTGCTTTCTCAGGATCAGCGCATCATCACTGGAAGCGTGCGTGTTCGCAATATTGCGTATGAGAAATGGCTGGCTGCCCGTTTTACATTGGACTGGTGGCAAACCACGAGCGAGGTCACGGCGCGTTATGACAAATCAATCGAGGGCGGCATCTTCGACGTGTTCACATTTACCATCCGCCTCTCCGACATCTGGTCATGCATCGAAAAGAAGACGATCCTCATTGCGTTACGGTATATGGTGGCGGGACGGGAGTATTGGGACAACAATGCCGGGCAGAACTACCACGTCAAGTTTGTTCTCGCGCGCCCCTCGGAGCCCTCGAGCGCGGTTGACAGCGAGACGGGTCTCAGAGATCTGAACTCGAGACTGGAAGACGTTGCGAAAGCCAGATCCACTCCTATTCCTATCACGCCCTATCGTCTGGGCCGGTCTTTCAGCGCGGATAACCAGTATTCCTCGTTCACCAAGCCGCTGTCCAGCAGGTATGACTTTGCTCAGGCGTACAGGACGAGGAATGCTCCCACACAGCCTACTCGACACACGCGCACGCACACATATCCATCTGGTGTTCCGACCACTGCTGACCCAACCGTTGCGCCATGGTCTAGCACATCAAAGTCCCATGAGCCAGAACAAGCTGTGACTCCACCACCACGGTCTCCTTCCATTTCCCTTGGGTCACCACGAGATGCGATGGATGGTTCATCCGCGCCATCAGGTCGCTCTGAGACGAAACCCGCTCTAACTGATAGTCCCAGCCGGGAGCGGCATCACCGTCGGAGTTACTTTGACAAGGGCGTAGAAGGATCGCCCACTTTGCGGAGGACGCCTGCTGGGTCGCCCCTCAAGTTTGATGTGGCGGGCAAGGATGGTACTACCTATTTGCCACGGATACATTCCTTCCCGTTCACCGCGCCGAAGCCACCGTTGACAATTCACACCGTGCCTGTCGGTGGGGCGGACAGTGAGGAGCCGACACCGTACACGCCCTCGCAGACGAGTTCGACAAACTCTTCCAACTCTTCCTCTGCGACGTTGTTTTCACCCGTCGTTGGAAATGACGCGGGTTACAAGCAATTCCTGGATCAGTTCGTTTGTTTCGTCCTGTTATCCGCTCATTGACGCTGATCTGTCTTATCAGATTTTGTTTCTACACCGGCGCCGACCCATTACTCCAGGATGCATCGGAAACGCTCCCCCGTTCGCACTCAACCTCAAGCATCGAACAGTATCTACTGTCCCATTCTCCTCCTCAGGCCTTTTCAATTGCACGCTCGATTCCCGTTTGATTCGAGCACGCCGATGCCATACGTGGGTAATGATCATCGCTGGTATGGCGCTACTCGCTATCATGAATAGACTCGCACCTTCTGCACATTGCGATGCGGCCGGGCCATCATTTAAGGGTTTCGGCGCATCATAGATTCACGATCGTCGTACGGTCACGATATAATCACGCACATTAGCATCTCCCTTTTTCCTCATCCTGACCACACCATCCCTAACCTACACGTGCTACATCTCTCGTCCCCTGCCCTTTTACCTGGTCATTCAATTTTCCATTCCTCGTCCATGTATTTGTATCCCTATCACGGGTCTGAGTGTTCCATACATTGCACCTTTTTTTTTTTTTTGACCTTTTCCGACGGTTTTCTCGGTACATGGTTCATCCCAACTTGGGGCTTCGTACATTATCTTTATGCATTAGACTGGGTTTTTCTTTTGCATGATCACGGCCTGACGCATTGTTGAGGCCTTGTGGATCGGCATGAATGCTCATGATATATCAATGCGGAACAACCGATCGTGGGATTCGTTCGAGAAGAGAACTGCATCGACCCCGTCGTCCATCGAATAGAAATGGCTTCACCGTGGATTACTCGGCGAGTGCTGTTGTTCTGTCTGCAGCGACTCTGCGAGGCTCATAATGAGAGAATCGAGGTTCAACTTCTCATTCATGATGCTGCTAAGCTACTATGTTACATCTGGTATATACACACTACTACGACTCTACACGCAGCGACCTAGTCTCTCCATCGCCGGGTGTATCCGAACACGACGTCCCCTCCAACGCATGTACCAGGCTCAGGCTCCTGTCAACCGTCTGGGCACGAGACTGACACTCACCTTTCCATCTCCAGTAGATGAACACATTCACGACTCAGGATGGGTCACTACTCGTTGGCACGACCTCTTCGATGGCCCTGAGTGCCAAGCGCAAGCAGAACCGGGGACTTCAGGCCGCAAGTAGTACATGGTCCTCGGGCTAGCATGGCTCTGCATAGTAACTCATTCCAGGTAGTATCACTCACGAGCCATGGATGTATTAATAGTTCAATCCTCCACTGGCAGTAAGTATGATGATCCAGCTTCAGTCGGTGGCCAACGTAGGCTGAGACTAACAACGCTGATATACCGTCTTAAGCCCTAGGGTCAATGGCATAGCCGTGTTGATCGGGTTCTATAGCTTGGACCCTGAGTGCCAGCAGTGCCAGGCCAACTGCGCAACGCAACTTGAAGCTGTACACTCACAGACGCCTTTTGCAACAGGAACTTTACTTTCGGAAAATGTCCGAGAGTGGTTCCCAGCATCTTGACACGCTGGCAACGTATATGCCTGTTGTTCGTGACGTGCGTTACCACAGTGGTATGTTCGTAAGAGTTATGTTCTGGAGAATGGTGTTGATGGGTACATATGTATGTAGTCGCTGCTTTCACCTTACTGATCTGGAATGTCTTCCTCACGTTCGATAGCGAGGTTCGATTCATCTGGCCGTGAGAAGCCTCTTGGTTATTCCTCAGTTCAACGTTCTGACACTATATACTTGTAGTGTGTGCAATAAGAAACCAGTCAAGTGGGTGTATCTCTTCATCCGCTACGGAGTGATACTCGTGCAAACGTGAGTACATTGCATTGTCAGATGTCGTAGATACTAATTATATACAACCAGATTGCACAATATTCTAATCGAATCACTGTCGAATGGCAGCAACCCCCCCGTACTCTGCCGTGTTTGGTCCATGTATACCGTATCGTCTCCACAGGTTCTAGGAACCCTGCTCGAAATTATTTTGGCCTCTCGCAGTGAGTTGAAAGTCATGTCGTTACTGATAGCTTAGGTTCAGTGAACCTTGACCCACAGTTTATGCTCTATATAACCAATCGAGGAGAATAGCCATCCTGCTATTGATCCTGATCTTGACTGAGGTCGGCGCTACAGCAAGGACGCTATCGTTCATGCCTCTTAGTGAGTTTTACGGAACGTGCCTATTGTTACCCACCCCTAGGGGTATCGGCATCGAAAGGCAAGTCCTGACTTTTCTGTGTATTGCAAATGATCCATAACCAGTTGGCCCGTTGCAGTATAATATGGTTTATCGTCCATTGCACGCTTCTCGGCCTGACACTGTTCAGGTACTTTACATTCCGGGCGGGGTATGCCAGGAGCCCTCTCGTGTCACTCGTAGTCCGCGATGGCACCACCGCATATGGCGCGGTTCTTTGTACGTAGACGCCGCCCAGGGTAGCTAAATTCCTCTGCTCGGTACTGATGAGATAATGCAGCCATACTGATATCAGTTGCCATCATATGTGCTGTTCAGAGCAAGCGAGCTGTCGCTATCACATTGTGCGTCCCGTCTGACGTTGGCTCTGTGATGCTAATCTACCTGGTTTTTCCTTTCTGAGTTTTAGATGGACCATGTCTCTAATGAGTATCTTGGTACGGACATTCTTGCTCTTGGGAACGCATACCCTCATCGTACTGTATGCAGGGATGCCATATAATTTGCGGCATGGAACGCTTGGCAACAGAGATATCAACGCGTCCGGTTGATCCATCCCAACCAATCTTCACGAGCAAAATTAGCCTCGCAGAACTGAATTCTGTTCATCTATACAGTTCACCTCCATGTGCTCGCTGATAGTAAACCAATCATCCTGTGGATGGTGCAGTTATAATTAAGTACCCACATAATGTGCGGCTCCTTGCCTAAGTTCTCGAGGACCCAAACTACATCGATTGGTCTTTAGGGACGATTTTGATATATATGAACGATGCGCTTCAGAAACAGCAAAGCCGTGTTTGAGCATCGGCGGATAGCCGGTATAAGTTCAGAGTATGCACCAGGGCGCCCGGGCTGCCTGAGCTTGTCTGATTCGCACTCTTGTTCACCTGGGGTACCTGAGTAAATAATAATCGGTGTAACATAGTTATACAGAACTATCGAATCCGGAGCTGCAGTCTGAGGGGTGGCTTGGTGCACATGGAAGCAAACGACTTGGAGAGCGAGCGGGATATCTCAGCGAGCCTCGACCATGGGTGGTTGCCCATGTCGGGTCGCAGTGTGTTCAGGTGGGCAGCCGTCCTCTATATCGTGCCTCACGCGGGCGGCGACGTCGGCGTCATCCCTGCGGTGACCGTTTCCGTGGGCGGGGGGCCGACGTTGTATCCGTGCTGGGGCCGCGCCGTCGGCTATTTTCACGCGTGGATGGGAGCGCCGTTGCCGTCACGTCCGCATGCGCAGCTGCCTTGGGGTTGTCAGTATGGTTGCAAGTGCCATGATTCCATTGCTGTGCTTGGCACCTACCGCTGCGTAGTCGTTGTCGTTGTCGTTGTCTCTGGTGACAAAGACCATGCGTGGTCCGCCTCCGTTGCCATTCCAAGTGCTGTCGTAAAAGTCCCGTTAACTGGAAAAACAAACAACAAACGTGTGCACTCCTACCTAACAGCCTCCCTCGATCTGCGGGAAGGATCGGTCGCGATCGGGTCCATCCACCAGGTCATTATGACCCCGTTTACGACGATTGACGACGCGTCGGGCATGTTCGAATGGATAGCCACTTATCCTCGCCGTACTAGGACAGGAATAGAAGTACACCAAGTTGCAGAGAAGTAAAGAAGCTTACGTTACTACGTCCGTCGCATGTCAATGTCTGTTGGGACGTATGTCCTTTAGAACAAACACAACGAAAGGACTGCTCATCCATGTCATAAGAATTTCACCAGCTTAGCTTAGCCTCTGTAAATGCATAACCTTGTCTTTGTGCTTGACCCAGCTTCTGAGGTTCGTGCGTGGCCTGCCCTCCCATCGCGGGTTTGGTTCACGGGCGAAGTCCAATGTACGGCGCCGGACCATCGGATCGCCGCTCGAAACGTGGAAACCATGCTTTAGCCGAGCGCCCCGACCAAGTTAGAAAGCAAGAGAAACAAGAAAGAAGGAATATAGCATGTGTCGTGCGCCTGAGTTGAGAATATACTTAGATTGGATCTGGTGGACGGGGCACAAAGAAACAAAAACTACCCGTACGATTGGAAGTTCCACGTTGGCATCAGCTTTCTTGTCTCGTTCAAGTTCCATACCCGGCCTCTTCAATGACATCCTTTGGCAGTCTCGTTGCAATAGCCCAGGCTACTATGGAACACAATGACAACGCCGCAAGGGAATTCAAACAAGCTCTTGACGCCCTTGATCGGGCGAACAAAAGTATGTCCCAGACCAAGGGGTTAGAAGAAAAGCAAGCATGGGTACACGAATGGCGAGTTAAAAAGGTACGCTGTGCGTTCATTTGAAGAGTTTTTCGCATACCTATGTAACAACCACTGCAGGCGGACCTCGAGAATGCACACAGAGCTTGTCAAGGACTCAACATACCCGTCGAGAATGAAATTCCAGACGAGTTCTTGCGCGCGATCGCTGATTCCAGGGAGACTGCTGAGCGGTGGTTAAAAGAGGCTCCCAGAACAAGCCCAGGGTCGCCAAAGCCCACCGATACAAAAAACATCGTGCCTACCGCGCAATACTCGCCGTCGGTAGTCGCTACATCACTCCCAATGGTATGTATCGAATTGTGGCATTTTCGCGACGTGAGCTATTCTGATTACTGGTGAAAGGTCATGCCAAGGAATTCGCTCCTAGCCAAACCAGTCGGTGAAGACGAGCGCAACAAGGATAATGACATTGAAATCGTCGAATCCCCCTGCACACGCTGCATGGAACGTAGCCAGGTCTGTGTGGGCGAGCCAGGGTACTCGTGTCAATCCTGCATGAAGTTGAAAATAGCTTGCAGTAAGTCAAAGGGCCGGGGTGGAAACCGCCACTGTCCTAGAGCAGTACAAATAGCGCCGAAAGACTCGAGATTGGGGAAGGCCAAGTCCTCAGGTGAGTGCTCCGGCCATGCATATCAAAGCTTATCAACTGATTCGTATGCAGGTTGCATTCGTGTTTTGCGGGGTGTGTCTGGGCCATCTACGAGGGCGTCCCATCGAGCGGAAACTATAATCGCGGGCTCTAAGCGAAAATGGGGTGAGAGTGAGGAGATCGATATCGAAGAACTCTACCAGCTCTCGCTTCGTATGGCGGTTTTGTCCGGTCGGCTGGTGGGATGCTCGCCCTAGCCAATGATAGTAGCTAGTATTAGATGGCTTGGCTTTGGTAACCTATGACTGCTGGTTTTTGCGTCTAGAAGGCTCCTTGCCGCGCGAAGGTGGAATGTCAGCGATAGCTCCTGAGCTCAGTGCAATAACCAAGTTGAGCGGGCCCTTGTTGGCTTCACTTTGGTTCAAGTGGCTTACTTAAGTATGTCCCGGCCCGGACGGTGGTTGGGTTCCGATTCGATGCACGACTCTACTAGTAATCCTTCACACGTTTTTCATCAAAACCCTCAGGTTGTGACAATTCCTTTTGCTTAAAAGAAGATGGAAATCATACCAGTTATAATTTGACGAATGGTGCCTTTTTCTTTTCTTTTTTTTCATCCGTTTGCAGCCGCCACCACTGGCAACTGCTAGCACCTTGAAGTCATCCGTACACGGTATGGCATATGCCCATTGGCCGGGTATCGGAACAGGGAGCGCGCTGTCGCGCCTGTAACTGCGGAGCACACCCTCCGGTGGCCAGTCGCCCCATCCTACGCAGTCACTGCGTGATTTCAGCTCACATAGTACCCGAAGGCACAACCCCTGCCTTAAGATTTCGGATGTGCTTGCGGTCGCCCAGAAAGTGATCATGGTCATGGTCGTTTGATAAGCTTACATCCGCGCTGATGCCAGAGCGGTGCAATGTTTAGCACGGTATGGGGTAATGGCGTTCCCAGATGCCTCGTTCACCGATTTTTCAATAGACGGAATGAACCCACAGGCCGTTCTTTCTGCCCTAGATGCGGTCCAACTTACTATGCACATTCTCTGACTAAAGGAACACATTTAGGTACAACCATCTAGCGCGGCTGCGGTGTCTGTATCTTCTTCCTCTGGCTCAGCGTTAACCGAAGACGGACTCTTGTTTCAAGATGTCACGCACTCATTTACGGAGCTTGGCGATCGAGTTAACCGAGCGCTTTTGACAAATGAAGGTAACCAAGCTACCGGCGGCCCTGGACGCCCCAGAGTCAACATTGATCCTGGCGATCTTGCTGCCCTGACCTCTGGTCGTCGCCTTACTCGCCGAGAGCTAGCTGAACTTTATGGCTATCATCCCCGTACAATTCACCGTCGTCTCCTTGAATACGGCTTACCCCAGCCTGGTCTCCCGATGTGCACAGATGAGATTGGTGAATATGGACTATAACTCGAGTCTACCAGTCTGGGTCATCATCTGACTAGTCCGACATCTCCGATAGTCAGCTCAACGAGCCGGTCACTACCATTCAGCACCAATTCCCTTCGTTCGGGCGCATATTGATGGATGGTTATCTGCAGCAGATGGGGATCAAGTCCCTCGTAGACTGGAAGCAGGACGGCGTCGAGTCGCTGGCTACCCATTGGCGACCTCTGGAACACGACGGATCCCACTTACAATGTTGTGGAATTCGTCATCATGGGGGCCGACGTGGTAGGTCTTTCATCTATCATGGCTGATTTCCTGTTTACATGATTTAGGCTTGATCAGATGGGGCATCGTGATACATGCATCTATGGACGGGTTTCAACGCTTTGTCCTTACTATCTGTGCATTGAACCACAGTCGCGTACAGACGGTGTTGGAGCTTTTCGAAGGCATGGTCAACGTTCATGGCTGTCCCAGTCGGGTCCGTGGTGGGCATGGAATAGAGAATCTCGTTCCCGAACGCATGGAAGCAGTGCAGGACACAGGGCGGGGTTCTTACGAGTCCGAGGAAGGCATATGCATCCGAACCGCTACATTCTCCAGTGATGACTTAGACATATGTAGCACGTGGAGTCTACACAATATTCGGATCCAGCGATTATGGGTAGATGGACCCAGGTACAAGTGGATAGCCTTTTCTGAGGCTCTCGAGGCAGCTGATTGGTTGGTCGTGGACAGCTCTGCCCATTTATGGCTCCTCCACAAATGGTCTCTTCCGATCATAAACGAAGAGCTCGAGACCTGGGTGGGAACCTAGAATCACTACGTCTTACGACGACCAGGTGAACGGGATCTAGTATCTCCCCGTGCCCTATTCCTGGACGGGGCTCATCGAACAGCGGTGGCGGCGTGGGAGATATTGAAGAGTATGCGATTGATTGGCAGGACCTCGATAATGGGCGCATTCGCGCACATCGTGACACTCACTATCTCAACGAAGCTGATCAAGGCGACCCTGACCTTTTGATTATCGGCCAACCCGATCAACTATTCCACGTCGACGTTCCCGATCATCCAGCCCTTTTGCAGATCAACATCAGGACGAAGAATTCCGCCATCGCCTGCAGCCGTTTCCTGATCTAGCTCGTCCCAACTCACGCATGCAATCTTACAGCGGCTATAGATTGGCACACTCGCGATCGCATGGAACATGTCGCTCCGCTATAGCAACAACCCTCGATATTGGTTCGTGCCTTCTCGGCGTGGCCACGTCTCATTTATTCTTGTTATCTGCAGTGCACTACGATGAAATCGTCAGCTACCCTTTGTACACGGTTTTCATTCGTCGCGTTTGTAATCATACCCTGCGGTGCTGATACAAATGGCCCTTTGGGCATCTCTGGCCCCCGGCTGCCTGCAAGCCGCGGATATAGATCCGTAACAATAACAGAAATATCCAATGTTGGCACAAGGGTCCATTAAGTAGCATTACAACATGGAACAGTAAGTAAAAGGGAAGGCCGGTATGACAAGGTTCGATAAGCAAGTATATTACAACTTGAAGCAGTAGTGCCCACAGCACTTCAGAGGAAAAGGGAAGGCGGGTACAAGGACCGTTGGACATAGTTACAGTGTACGCGAGAGGTTCAAATTCTGAAAGCCATCTGGGCATGAAACACATAGGTGAGCTGTCCCTTAGTGAGGGCCCTGAGAGCCTATCAAGGCCTTCAATAAACTCGGCCCTAAGCCCCTCTTTGAGTGCAGGGGGCCAGAGAGTGGCGATCGGACGCATCGGTATCTTCTACGACCGTGGGGACTGTCAGGAAAACTGACCGTGAAAGTAAACGATGTACCCACGCGAGACAAAAGACACGACAGTGGACAGCAACTAGAGCGATGATGGCAAGGTACAATAGGCACACTTTTTATAGCTGTGGCCAGACTTGAAACACATATGGAAGGCTACAATGTGTGACATGCCTGCTTTCCATTCTGGGTCTGGGCTGAGGAGGGACGCTCCACGCCGTGCGGGGTAACTTACTTCAAAGCATTGTTTGACCTTCGTTGTAATCGGATGCTCATTGTCGGTTGAGATGCCTTGACATTGCCTTCATACATGGGCTATGCGAGAGTGACAGCCGACACACAGTCAGTCGGATTCGTAATTAGCGGGTCAACGAGGACGAGCATGCATCGCTAACAAGTCATCATTCTACTTTTTGGTCGGTCCCTGGTATTTGGAAGACGCCCGCGCTAGCATCAAGAGGACGAGTGTGTGGATGACCGGCGGTGCCGCCGAGGAAGCTGGTGGCGCGTATGGGTGAAAGGTGGTCGTGACAGGCGCGGCCCAAAGGTATCGGGAAGGCGAGCAACGACGGCGGGCAATCCCGGATTGTATGCGGCCTGCAACCCCATCCATGAAAGGAAAGGTGAGACCTTGCAATTCCCAGAATTATTGCCTGGCACACCTGGCCCCAAAGGGGGCCAGGAAAAGCGAAAACCTCAGCAAGATTGCAATACCCCATTTATCAAAAGTGGCTCGTGTTCGTCTGTATCGGGGTCATTATCCAATGTCCACTGGCACATTAATGTACCGACGCAAACAGATCGCACTGCTCTCGTTAGGGATCGTCTTATGCGAACACTTCCTCTGGAATCGTCCGAATCAAAATAGCGAAACCCTCCGATAGTTTGGACTTGGTTGGCAGAGGCG
>JBBPKG010000179.1:8662-20200 GCA_038089115.1 Fistulinella cinereoalba | reverse complement strand
CTGCCTGGCGGAACTGCTCGACATGAGACGTGACCTTGGGCAAAATCCGTTTGACAAGAAGGGAGGGGATGTCGACGACGGTCGCACGTTGAAGGAGCTGTTCGGACACGACATGCAACGTCGTGGACACGGCGGTGGGGAAGGAAGGCGAGGACGAGATCTCCTTGTACCAGGACAGAATAAAGTCACGGACGATGAGGATCATGATGTCGTTGAGGTTGGAGGAGACGACGGGCATGGCGGGACAGAGGGACGGGAGCGACTGGGGGGGCTTGTGGGACCATTGGGAGCGGGTGACGACGGCCTGCCACGCAGCGGGGGTCGAGAACGCGAGCGGGCGGGCTGCACGGGAGAGCGGATTCGGGGGCGAGGGCACGCCCGCGTCGAGGCTGCATGCGAGGAGAAAGTAGGCGAGAAACGACGAGAGGGCGACGGAGACGACGAAGAGCGGGGTGAGGAGGAGCAGGGCGAGCGGGGACGAAATGACGCGAACGACGACGGGAATGGATACGGCGAGGACGCCGACGACGAGGACGGTCCTCGTCGTGATCGCCGGGCCGCCTTCGTACGGGTCACGCTGCATCGCGGTCAAGTCATGGGATTGACTAATGAGTTCGGTTCCGAACAGCCGCCACACATAAACCACCTCGTTGCACCCAGACGCATCTCATGTCTTCCCCGTCGCGCCCTCTCTCTACCGCAGAGGGGTTCCTCTGTGGTGGTGTCGCAGCCTGCATTGCGGTGCGCCAAACTTGTCGGTATCAAATGTCTGACAAACGAACATGTACTAGGTCACCGTATCGAACCCCGCAGAAGTCGCCAAAACGCGCCTGCAACTCCAGGGCGAGCTCGCGAAAAGCGGCACTAAAAAGGTCTACACCAGCGCCATTGACGTTCTCGCGAAGACGTGGCGAAACGAAGGCATCCGCGGTCTGCAGCGAGGTCTCGGCACGGCGGTGAGTCCGTCGCCCCTTGACGCGCGCCATGCTCACGTCCTGCTAGTACGCATACCAGGCAAGCGCTTTTATTCGCTTCACCTCCCATTCCATGTGACCCTCCCCCAGATGATCCTTAATGGATCGCGCTTAGGTAGGCTGTTGTACCCCCGGATCAATTCCAAGGCTGACATCACCTAGGATTCTACGAGCCCTTCCGTCGGACCATAAACCGCGTCATAGGCAGGCCTGTGACCGACCAAATCCCTCTGACCTCCGTGGCAGCCGGCGCTGCCAGTGGGGCAGTTGGTGCTGCCCTCGGAAACCCACTATTCCTCATCAAAGCCCGCATGCAAGTCAGTTCATTCTAGTAGGCTCCTCACATAGCATGTCTAACTTTTGGAGATAGGCATACTCCCCTGCACTGCCGGTCGGAACCCAACATCACTACAAAAGCTCCTTCCACGCCCTCTCAACGATATTCCGCGCAGAAGGACTTAGAGGTCTTGTCCGTGGTATAGACGCTGCTGTGCTTCGAACCGCCATGGGCTCCTCCGTTCAACTTCCAACCTATAACTGGACCAAAAATCAGCTTGTGACGCATGGTATATTGCCTGCAAATAGCATTTGGACATATCTCGCTAGCAGTTCTGTATCGGGCGTTTGTGTGGTACGTCAGGAGGAAACACGCGGATTTCCAGGTGTCGCTGATGCTCCTGGGACAGTGTATTGTAATGCAACCCGCAGATACCGTGAGTGCGCCGGACCTCTGATGGTGTTGTTACCGATGTCCAATAGGCTCTTACACGGGTGTATAACCAACCAACGACACGGTTACCCAACGGACGTCTACAAGGTACATTATACAAGAATCCTATCGATTGTCTCTGGAAGACTTTCAAGGCTGAAGGGGTATTTGGGTGGTATAAAGGCAAGTAGATTCGCTGTCCGAGCCCTTTCTCGGCTTACAACCACTCGGAACAGGCTCTACGGCACATTTCCTACGCATTGCACCACATACGTAAGTGAGAACATGGGTAGCGGTCCTGATGTTGTTAACATTGATGCTCAGAATCATTACACTGACTTCCAACGACATTATCCTCAGTCTGTACAAGGAGTTTGTAATCAAGCGGGGGCTGTGGTAGACGTCCGATCTATTTTAATTTACTTCAATAGAAACTATATGGGTTATGGAACCTTGTCATGGGTGTTTTTCGCCACACGTGCGGCACGAGGGCCCGTAGCACAGTGGTAGTGCGTGTGATTCCAGTCGCTGGCATCCACAAGGTCATCCGTTCAATCCGGGTCGGGCTCATTTTGTTGATTTTTCTGGTGCATTTGCATTACAAAGAACAAACATTGTGCATACACAGTATTGGTTGAACGCTGTAAGGTTGATATCATACAGTGTGGAGCAAATCGATCGGTCAATGGTCGATCAACGTCCACTTGGAGTTCTTTCGCGTGGTCAGATACACCTCACCACCTGAGGGGGAGTCTATCCATGCCGACGCCTGCGTGGGGACCAAGTTCGTTACCTGGATAGAGTTCAGATCGATCGGGCTCGGGTCCGGTGAAGTGACCCACAAGGTATCGCTGATCAGGGACAAACGGACTTTGCGTGCAACCTTCGAGCACCGATACCCCTGGAACGTCCCAAACTGTCACCTGTGCCGTCCGCCTCGACGGACGCTTGGAGGTTTCGGTGTCCTCGACGACGACGACACAAAAATTCTTGACATCGCGTGGTGGACAGAGCGACTGATCCTGCATGAGCACCGACCATGTCCGGGGAACCAAGCTTCCATACCTCGAGCTCTTGCTCAATCTCCTTCGAAGCATCGTCCCGCCCCTGGACGGCCTTCTCCCGGATATATCGGGCCAACCAGCCAGCGTTTTCGTGATCAACGGACGAGAGGACGCTCTTCGCGGTCTCGACATCTTCCTGCAAGTCGTCGTACAAGTCGTATATTTGGTCAGGTGGACCGTCTGCCCAACGATTAAAAGAATGGCTAATGCAAGGCACAGTGTGGTCTTACCATCATGCCCGGGTTTGAATCTCGTACCTGCACGTTGTTCAAGGCGCTCCGCATAGTCTAAAAGCTTGTGCCGGCGTTTTTCGTATTCAGACCATAACTTTGAAGCTTGCAATTCCCGCTTTGTCTGTGGGCAGTGAGCACGAGGGCCGACGAGCATCCGGCCTGCCGTACCTTCCATTTCGTGCTCAGTCTCAGCTCCTCTTTCACATCATGCGGCCCCTCTCTTTGTTTCTGACCACTCGCGTCTTCCCAGTACTCTATGTATGCTACGGGGTATGCCTGGCGGCAATATCAGATAGTAGCACCTAGAAACACAGGTCGTCACACCTTCATTATTGTGAGCTTCATAACAGCGACGTTGCCGCCATCGGCTGTCAAGCTATTCAGTGTCGCAATCATTGGGCCACGATGAAATCCAAGCTTTGCGTGCCATGGTGCCAAATGAGACGAGTTCCCGGTCAACAGGAACACGTTGGAGTTGTAGGCTTCCAATATTTCACACCCCTCTTTTTGTTCTGCCAAAAGCTACGGGTGATTGAACAAGGCCAGCGTTTTACGACTAGCGGCTGAACGAACCTTTGCGCCGACCACGGCAATTTTCCGGCCTACTTTGATTTTTCCCTTTTTAACTGCTCGCGCCAGCGGGGCGTCAATCCGGGCTCGCAGCCTGTACCAGCCATCAGTTACCTCGAGCTCGGGGTAGGTCTGAACGGATGTGGCATGGTCCTCGGAGCCATCGGCGGGCCAAATGACGTCCGAGACACATAGAACCATGGGCGATTGAGAAGGCGAATCCCTGGTTGTTATCAGCCGGAGCGGGGGACGGGAGGAACCGTTTAAATCTCGCTCGTATCTGATGGGTCATTTAAGCTGCAAGTGGGGACGGTCGGTTTACTGACCTGTACAAGAACTGCCGAATAACTTCGGACCAACACCAGCGTTTCTTGCCAGGGTTGCGTTCGCTCATGGGGTCGAGCATGGCCATACCGGCCAGTTTCCAGAGGACCAGCGGCCAGTGATTGTCGACCCATGCCTGCTTGGCAAGGGTGCATCCCATCATGAGTAGTTCTTCAAGGACGGCCGAGCGGTCAAAACCAGAAGTCGCTTGGGTGGCGAACGTATGGAAAGGGGCCGTCCTGAGGTTCACTTGGCCAAGCTCCTTTACGTTCCTAGCTCGTTTGTCAGGACAGGCGCCCAAAAAGAGACGACGACGGACAATCCCATCTCTTGGAGTTGGCTTGCGCTATAGGCTTGTGGACGCAGGCCAGATGTCGCGAGTGTCTGTCTGCGGGGGAGAGGCGCTGTCACGGAGGTCTAAGAAGGAAATGGGAGATCGACGGCTTGTGCTCACTGAGATCGAAGATCCTTCCGTGATCGATCCGTTTGCTCGATCGCGGCACTGATGGGAGCGAGGGTGGATATATGCGGGCCATGGGCGTTACCGGCAGCCTTGCATGTTCGGGGACGGTGGTGCCCGCTTTGAAGGGTGTGACGAACTTGGGTCTGGAGGCCGCGGGGCGTCTAGGGGTGAAGCGCAAGGGTTTGGCGTGGTTTGCGGCCAGAGACGGACCCAGGGGTGCTACCGCAGTTCGCGGAGGGGCGCGGATGCTGGGGGCGACCACGGGGGACCTGAAGGGCCGCGGTTTGGCACGCAGTGTGAGCTCGGGAGGGGCTCTGGAGAGGGGGGCGGGCGTGGGCGTGTCGGGGGCCTGGAGTGCGTTCCTGGCGGAGGAGAACACGGGCGGGGGCGGGGAGGGGGCGGGGGCATCGGCAGGCTCGGGGGCGTCCTGCTCGTCCCACTGCCTCATCTTCTCCTCGGCGTCGCGGAGGGCTGCTGCAGAGGGGACGAGCGACCTGGCGGTGCCGCGGAGGGAGGGCCGCTGGAACGCGGGGACGGGCGGGGCGCGGGGGCGCTGGGAGGGGTCGAGTGCGTCGAATGCGTGGAGGTCGTCCTGGCTGGGCTGCTGGAGCTGGTCGTCAAAGGTCGGGGACGAGAGGCGGATGCGCTTTGGGTCGGGGGCCATCTCGACGCGACTCGGACCCGGACGCGTGTGGCAAGGTCGCGTCCTGCCACAGACAATATTCACCCGCACTGGTTTTGTGGTCTCGCCTGCCGACGCCGCGCCGGCCCCGCCAAAATGATGAACACCCCGTCCCCGAAGCCCCCGCCCGCTGGTCCCGCACCCCTGGCACCCCTCCCCGCACCCGCCCCGCCCCCCGCCGCACGCCCCCTGCCCCATCCCGCGCCCGTCAACGGCTCCCAGCGCCCAAAGAAGAAGAACGATGCCCCCGTCGACCCCGCGGTCATGTACGAGAGCCTCAAGAACCGCATCGCCGCGCTCGAGGAGGAAGAGGTCCTCGAGGAGGAGGAGGAACGCCGCTTCAGTGCGCACCCAGCCCCCTCTCCCCTTCTTCCCTCACGTCCCACCAGCCGAGGAGGCCGCCAAGTCCGTCAAGGGCATGGGCGAAAACGCCATCCACGCCAAATACGTCGAGCTCGTACGTCCCCGCCGTGCACCCTCCCCTCACCCACCCACCCCCCGATACAGTTCGCCGAGCTCAAGCGCCTCGAGCGCGACCATGCAAAGGAGAAGCAGAAACTCGTCAAGGACAAGGATGCCAGTCCGTCTCCCAGTCCCGTCCCCCTCCTCCCACTCATCCCCACCCGCAAGCCAAGGGCCAGCTCACAAAGGCCAACCAGATCAAGGCCAAGATGGAGAATCTCGCACGCGAGTTGCAAAAGGTGCCCCATTCACGCCCTCTCTGTCCGTCCGCTCATACCCCCCCAGGATAACAAGCGTCTCCGGGTGCGCCCCGATTTTCATCGTCCCCGCGTGTCTGACAGCCGCCTAGGAAGACAGCAAACGCCTCGCACAATGTGTGGAGGAAGCCCAGGAGGAGGTCCGTGCGTCCCCCTCAAACCCGGCCGCTCACTCGTCTCCCCGTAGATCCTGCAAATGAAAACCGACATGGCAAAACGCGTCGACAAGGCCAAAATGCAAGACATGAAATACCGCGAAATGCCAGACATCGTCGTCAAGGTCGTCTGCCGTTACCGTGCCGAACTCTTCTTCAAAATATCCCGCAAAACAAAGCTGTCCAGACTCTTCAATGCGTGGACAGACAGAATGGAGGGCACCGCTCCAAAGAAGGGCGAGCCGAAGCCTGCCACACCTGCCAGATCCGACGTCGCAAGTACACACTCCTGGAATTCCACCAATACTTCCTCCATGCAGTTCATATTCTCCCATAATGGCCGCACGCTGGACGTAGACCACACCCCAGAGGAGCATGGCATGGAGGACGGCGACGAAATCATGGCTGTTGAACTCATGGATCTGACCGAGGGCCCCGGCATAGATGCATTGGTCAGTGAGCGCAAACAGCATAGGCCCGACCGTCTGATCCCTGTTCTTAGGACGAGCTGCCCGAACATCGACGCCAGAAACTCAAGAAGAACTGGACAGACGACCCTACGGAGTAAGCCATGATGGGACCTTTTTTTAACCTTTTGACATCCGTCCAGGGCCAAGCGTTCGCTCGGGGAAATCTTTGATAGCGTGTACGTCTTGCTGCTCATGGCCGCCACCGTGCCCTTGCTTACGTTCGACAGTGTGCGGGAACGCCTTAAGGAAGTCCTTCGCCAATATGAGCTCCGAGAACGACACTTTGAGTGCGTAATTCGATCAAAAGAACTAGAAGTACTACTCTCGCGCGCTCGCGCTGCGGAGCAAAAACAACTCGCCGACGGTGAGAAGGGCCGAACCGAGAGGATTGAAGAAGAGGTTCGCCACCATCTCTTGTCGCCATTTGTCACCCGTCTGACACAGTTAGGCTCGACGTCTTCGAAAGGAGCTCGAGGAGTCACAAAATAATCAAACACTGCTCATCGACAAGCTCATCGCGTGCTGTAAGGAGGTGAGTACGGCATTGTCCTCACGTTCAGCGCCTGTGCTCATGTCGAGGAGCCGAATGCGGAGCGCACCCATCGACTATTTGCATCACTTCGAGAAGAGCTGGAGAAGCGAGGTAAGATGTCGGACAGTAATGGTGTAGGAAGCTGAGTGTATGCGAGCGTGTATGTGCGAGCAATACAGGCGACAAAACCATCCAGTCCGAGTATGCAAAACTACATGATGATTTCCTTAGCCAAAACCAGTGTCCAAAATACGACTAGCCCCATGGCGAACGCAAACGACATGTTTTACACCAGAGCGTCGAGCTCCTCCACATTTTCAACATAACCAGACCTGCTGAACGTCTTGCCCTTGACAGACTCCAGGCCCTCTCCTGCATAGGTAACCAGCGGCGAAAGCTCAATCTCAACGCCTTCCTTCAAACGAGCACCCGCGCTCTCCAAGAACCGTCGGTGCTGATTCAACAGATCACGGCGACTGGTCTCTGGATCGTCTGACCCAGTGCCCGGCGCGTTCTTCAGGGGACTAAACTCCTCCTTGCGAGCCACCTCCAGCACAGCGAAATTGTTGGTGAACGGGAACACGTCAAATACAAACAGTTCGAGTTTCATTCCGTTTGGCTTGCTCGGCTTCACGACTTCTCCCGTCTTCAGATCGACGGTCGGGATCTTCTTGCGTGCGATGTGATAAGCGAGCTCGTCCTCAAAGGACTGGACGGCTTTGAGGAAGGTCGTGGTATAAACGTGGTTGGCGATGTTGCCAGCGTTGAACGCGAGTTCTCCAGTCTTCGAATCCCGAAGCTCGGCTTGCTCCTTGGTGATTTCCGAGTACTCCACGACACTGTACTTTTCGCCACGGCGCGCCACGACGCCAACTGACTCCGTCGGCGACGTCTTTGGCACCACCTTTGCAGCGCAGTCGGCTTGTCTGGTAATGCAGTAGCCGAGGAAGACCGGATCGGCGACCTTGACAAGGCAGTTGTCCACGCAGTACGCATGAACGTACAGGATGCCACGGGCAGCAAGATCAGAAAGAACTGAACGCGACTTGTCGGATGAGGACAGGGGAGTGCGGGTGGCGGCGTAGAGGCCACCATTGCCATCGGGAGCAACAGCAACGCGGGACGAGGTTTCGAGCATGATCTTGCCCTCCATCGTCAAACAGGGCAACGTACCTAGACAGCGTGCAAAATCAGTCTAGATCAGTAAGCCGCATACGACCGAGACGCATCACCTTGTTCGAAAATGACGACATTCTTTGCATGGAGACCAAAGTACTTGTTGGACTCAAAGAAGGACTCCGTGGCGCGGCGGGTGGGTCCGCTGGTCATCACATACCAGGGAACGACAACGGAACCCTTGGGCTTGTCAAACTTGGCCTCGGCGACCGTCTGGAGACGGGCGATGCGCTCGGCCTGGTACTGGAAAAGGGACTTGTGCGAGGGGAGACCGATGTCGTAGCAGCCCTTGGGCGCGGAGCTACCGAGCCGCGTACCCTGACCACCAGCCATCAAGAGAACGCCGACTCGGCCATTTGCCACAGCCTGGAGACCGGCCTCCTTCCACTCATCTGCTTTGGCCGGATTGGCGGTCACAGAGTCACGGGCCTCAGCTGGGAGGGGGTCGATGGAATCAGCGACCTGGGTGGGATCGGCAGCTGCCTTCTCGGAGGACGTGGCCTTTTGGTAGATCTTGTTGACCCGCTCGACATCGATGCCATCGAGCTGGCGGACGAGCGCGCTGCGCTCTGCATCTGAGAGGTTCGGCCAGAAGGTGAAGAGATGGCCCTGGTTGGCGGCCTCGTATCGATCGCGGATACTTTGGGCAGACATGGATCAACGTCGATGGGTGTGCGGAATCTGGAATATGAGGGCGGGCGGACGCGTATTTAAATCAAGTCTTTGGTTGTGCATTCCTTTTCGGTAGTCTCCGAATGGAACTCTCCTGGACTCGTAATATCACTATCACAACACTGGTCACCCAGTTACGTAGGTTGAATTGGCCGCGACGCAGCTGCAAGTCCTCATCTGACGTTCTTTCGGGCGACAGGAAAGTTTTGTGATGAACTTCAACAACGCTGACAACGCTGACAACGCTGACCCCGTACCACCACCGCCGACCCGGGCAGAATTTCTGGGGACCTTAGACTATCCAGTGTGTGAATGGCGGGGCAGCACGTAATGTCTTCTCGGGTCGTAATATTGGGTGCTGGGGCTGGATTCAACGACCCCAAGGGAAGCGGGCTCTAGTGGCCAGCGTTACCAACCGATCTACCCCGATAAAGTTAGCCGCAATCGCTAGCCGGCTGGGCAGACCGAAGGGTACGAACTCGGTACAAATTGACAATATCACCCCAGGAACATATTGCACACGCTTACCAGCCGGCAACACGTTCCCTCCACGGTTTCCCCCGAAGAAACTGACCGCTCCGGACGGCCTGCCACCTGACTTGGAAGAACGCATGTCATTGATGCCACGGGACACCCTGTGGGTGTTGGCGATTAATGCTGCACGGGCCGCTGCCCAGCCGTCCTCGTACAGCCGTGATGCCCTTTTTCAAGCCGCATCTTCGGAAGCAATCGATGGTATTTTCCTTTTTTTTTGCGCGCAAGGGTTCTCACATCATCACGCTTCTAGCCCTGCATAAATCGGGTGAAGCAGTTCTTAACTCTGTTCAAGCAGCCTTGTTTATATTGCATAATTGCATAATACATTCGCTGCACCCGAATACCGGCAAGTAATTTGAGCCGTCCATTGACATGCACGCCGCTCCTCACCCATGATCAGCTCTCATCAACCACATGACTGTACGGAATTTAGCAACCGGCGGTAACGGAATACTTCTGTGGTTCGAGGTCGACTGGCGCAGGCTATAAATGCAAGCATCTTAATTTCCTTCACTGTGTTCCCCGCCCACCTCCATCTCTCTTGTTCACCCATGCAAAGACTGCTTACCCTCACGCTCGCGGGAGCCTCCCTCGCTAGGCTTGCGTTTTCCTTCACCCCCGGCTTCGACTATGGGAACCAGAAGGTCCGTGGTGTGAACCTGGGTGGGTGGCTCGTGCTTGAGGTGTGTGCGCAGTCCCGGCGAATGCTTTCTTTTCTTCACTCAGGGAATCCGCCCTTATTAGCCATGGATCACGCCCAGCCTCTTCGACAACACTGGGAACTCGGCTATTGTCGACGAGTGGACGTTCTGCGAATACCAAGACTACAACACGGCGTCGAATGTCTTGCAGAACCACTGGAATACTTGGATCACCGAAAACGACTTCGCTGCTATTGCGGCTGCAGGGTATGTATTCCTGTTTCTAATGAGCGCAGTGGTGAATCTGTTCGCAGCCTGAATCATGTGCGCCTTCCGATTGGATATTGGGCATTCGAAGTTGGTCCCGGCGAGCCGTACATTCAAGGGCAGCTAGCCTACCTCCAAAATGCTGTGCAGTGGGCTGGGAACTACGGGTTGAAGCTCATCGTTGATCTTCACGGCGCGCCAGGGAGCCAGAACGGGTTTGTGCACCATATGATCCATGTCATCTGACGCCTCACTGTCCATCTGATAGGTACGATAATTCTGGCCACAGGATGTCATACCCGACCTGGCACTCCAATGAAACCAACATCGAGCGAACCGATGCGGTTATCAGACAGATTGCATCTATGTTTGCTGGTCAGGAGGATGTTGTGCCTATTATCGCACCCCTGAACGAGTAAGTCCTCCTTACCTGACCGCAGGAAGTTGCTCACTTGACGATGTCAGGCCTGCCGGATACGATGGTGAAGCTGTTCTTACTGCTGTGAGGCAGTACTGGTACGATTCCTATGGGAATATAAGGTGACTGGTATATTTATCAACACCATACGTGGCCGTTCACATGATCCACAGGTACCCATATGGCACGAGCCAGACGAGCAACACTGTTGAACTCATCCACGATGCATTCCAACCACTCAGCTACTGGAGTGGATTCGAGGCCCCCCAAGGCTATCAGGGAGTGGCCATGGATACCCATATTTATCAAGTGTTTTCGGATTCCGTGGGTGTATCAACTCGTTTCTGCCTCGTGCCGCTTGTTGATAATAAAAAATCTATTATTAGGATGTCCAAATGTCTAATCAACAACACATCAATGCTGCCTGCCAGATGCAGTCCACTCTGTCGGGCTTCGATCTTTGGCTTTTCGTGGGTGAATGGTCACCTGCCATCACGGACTGTGCCCCATATTTGAACGGACGTGGCGTTGGCTCACGCTATGATGGCACTTATCCTGGCTCTACCGCCGTCGGAAGTTGTCAAGGCCTGACAGGCAGTGGCGCCTCCTTCAGCTCGGGCTATAAGACGTTCCTTCGGCAGTTTTGGGAAGCGCAGGTTATTTCGTATGAGGCTGGTGCCGATGGTTGGTTGCAGTGGACGTGGAAGGCAGAGAACGCTGATGAGTGGTCTTACCAAGCTGGACTTCAGTATGGCTGGATACCCCAAAACCCGACCAACTACATGAGCCCCAATGTTTGCGGCTAATTTGTTCGCGTCATACGCGTGTGTATAGGTTTTACGCATTTCAAGGAATACTTATAGCAATATCATTGATGGGATGTTAAGGAACACTAAATACGATTGAGTGGGGTGTCAAGGAATACTTTCGGA
>JBBPKG010000178.1:31959-44084 GCA_038089115.1 Fistulinella cinereoalba | reverse complement strand
TCCGATAAATGTACGTCTGCAAGATCTCTGACCATGAATGTGAATAACTATGTATCTAAAATGGGGCGTGCATTGCCCCCACCTAGTGTAGAGGATATGTAAACATTCCCAAAAAGCCTATATTATGTTGGTTTTTAATTACTGCGCTATGTTAATTTTGGAATGCACGTTATATTGTTCCGTCAAAATGTTCGACCAGCCTGAGTGCGATGAGTTGGAAAGGCATGCAGGTCATGTTCGCCGATCATGTTTAATGGGTTCAATTGGCTAATCTGGCTTGCCGTGCATGATAATTAACAGTACTTGGAATAGTAAAATACATGAGATTCATTGTCAAAGGTTACGAAGTGGAAGGGGACTGGGTATTGCCTGCGCCCTACATTAGTATACATCAGCAAAACAGCCCACCACTGTAGGCACTGTAGTGTCTGTAATTCTCACTACGTGTCTGTACAGAGTCAAATTTTCAGTGGTGGGAAAAAAAGCTGATTTGCTGATGTACAGGTGCAGTGAGATGACAAAGACCCTGAGACTCACTACTGCTGGCTCCGCCCGCATGTCCGGCTATGTTTCCGTTATTCACCGTGATCGACCGAAAACTGGAATTACCGGCATTCACACATCCATAGTAATAATAATAATTCACGCTGCGCGGCGAAGACACTGAGACCGGAAAGAGAATGTTTGACATTTTCATTCAATAAAACTAGGCACTTACCCGGGCCGCGGGACCGCCTGGGCCTATCCACATGGTTGGGCCTAGTTGGGTCGGCGAGTGGATCGGATGGCGAGATATCTTCGCCTTCTGTATGGGTAGTGACCCCCTTTGGTCGCGCAATTCCAGGACTTTCCCGGACTGGAACATCATTCAGGAATGCCCTATTAGACCGGGAGAGCCGAAATCACCTCCCGCTTCTTTTGCCACTAAGAGACGGGGCGGTGCTCTTCGCTCTATTTTATCAGAAGCAGACTGGAAAATTTGAGATCTTCAATTCGACATGAGGTATGGGGGAAATATACCTTGATCGTCGTGTAGAGATGGTATCCCGCCACAACCAATGATTTCGTGTCACGCCGTATCTCTTGGCGTCCTAAGATATTGAAAAAGCCCGTAATCTTTTGAGCCCGCTCCAGTCTTCTCAATTCCTCTATCAAGCTCAAGGCCACCAAAACTGCGCATCAGTTCCAAGTTGTACACCGTGACATAGATCATGCTGCTTACTCGTCGTATTCAGCCTTGGCGTCTTCATAGACCTTAGGGCGCTCGATACCCATTTCACGCGACATTTCGCGGATCATGCAGAGTCGCTTGAGCGAGAGCTGGAGCAGCATGTCCAAGTCTGCCAACGATCCGTTCTTCACCCGCACATATGAAAGAGAGGCTTTATCATAGAATCTGCTAAGCAATATACCTTCCTCGGTCTCGGGGACGAATATGGTTGGGACCGTTTTGGCCCGGGAGGGCATGGCAAGCACTAGCGCTGTGAAATTGAATGCAAATAGGTACCTTGACTTGAAAGTCACCCTGGAAGAGAGAATTCCACATGTTGACGCACTGCCAGTGGCAGTGTCGACGTGCGAAAAATATCCCATATTCATTTTTGGGTTCACGCGGCTCATAACCAATGGTCCAGTGTTTTCGTGACCCGGTTGAAGTTGTCAGTGTGTATTCTCCTCACAACACTTCTACCTTTATCGTTTTGGACAAGGGAAGCACTGTATTCATGGTATGCCCATGGCCATTAAACGGCCTGTTATGCTGTGCTCTGACGCTACGCTATGCCCCGGGCCACTGCTCCTTATGGCACATACCGTCGTCGAGACTCGACGTTAGCTCCACTCGATTGACTCACCTTCTAGCACGAGCCCCGCTCAGCTAACATCGAGCACCAAGGATCGTCACACTCGGTTCGCTGATCGATAATTGATCGATCACCAATTCTGAGTCGCCACTACTCCGATCAGCAGTAGCCCCCGACTCCCACAATAAGGTACGTTCAAATATCCAATATTATCTCATGGATGTGAATCCGGGATCATAGGCGCACAATGACGCAAAAATTGATCGCATCGGCCCGGACACCTGAGCGCCCGAAACGCCGCTGAACATCTCTTCCGCTCGTACCATGGCTCCGAGTCACCATCGTCGGTGAATACAACCCGGCCATGGTTTGTGTATTCATTTTCCATGCTGATCGCTGCTGATGTTTATAATTGGTAAGTTATTTAGACGTGGGTGAGTCGCGAGTTGCGACCGCGAGTGTATTGCACGCAGGCGACTATATTCGGGCTCTCCGCCAACACGCGCCTTGGTGTCGACAAGCGCAGCGCACTGAGGGCTCCACTGGAGCTGACGGCCTTCGGTGAGGTTAGTCTACCCAGAGAGGGCCAGCTTTCTAAGCCTGAAGCACGGTAGCGTCAGCACTGTGATTAGCTCGAAGATCTCCTTCGAGAGCGCTACTCTTCTGACTGGAATCCTCCGTGGCTGGGGAAAATGAAATATAGATTCGCACGCGAGGATGGGCGGACGGCAAGTGCGCGTTGTTTGCAGCTTACGTTATCGAACTTCGACTTACCGGAGCCGTAGTTTCCAAGCCGACCGCTCGACGCTACGCGTGTCCCTCGGACGAGAAGCATGCTATTCTCAAGTTTATGAACAAAATCGATTTCTTTTTTGAGCTTGAAACCGGTCTGTTTTTCTCTTCGTTCCTGCTGGATAATGGAAGCAGCAATCATTGTGCCCTCATCTATGAGACACTTTATGCACCCGAGGATTCCGAAGCAACCATTATCGTCATGCTCCTGTTCTTGGATTATACATATCCTCCATTTGTTACCGTCGGGGAGGTTGTAGAATATTTTCTTTGCCAACTCTTTGGAGTGAGTCTGCTTAGATCACAAGCCTCAGATGCTTATTTCTAGCAGGGCCTCAGTTCATGCACGAACACCATGTTGCACATCGGTCCGTAGAGCGCTGCAATGTAGCGCGCTCCTGACTCATTTGATAACCCATAGGGAGCGTCCATCAAATAGTTTCACTAGGGATTCAACAAACCTTTACATCGACACATTTCAACCTGTCGACCCCAGATGAAGCGTGACTTCTCTGGTCAAGCACAATTCCGAGCCCATACCGCAGGACCACCGAAGTACTTTTTGGTTTGTCATGCTGCCATGATCCCTCCATAGCGGAGCTTAAGGCAGTCCTGATTTGGGCTGGTGACAAGGAGGTCCCAGATATTCAAAATTCAAACGAACCCTGCAATCCTTTCCCCACTGGTGTTTTCTCTCTAGTCCTTGAGTTCATGCAACCCTTGATAGCGGACATGACTCAGTAGGATCCGTCGAAACATCCTACCGTGAATGAGGTCGTTGATCCGTTTTTATATGATTCTGTCTGACCTCAGTAGCTGGAAGTTGCACTCCCGTATCATTGATAGGGAGAGCATACTAGTGTCTTCCAAGGCACCTCACATTGGATGCGGCGACCTAGGTTCGTAGCTAGCCGTATTCCTGCCACACCCGCATTTATTTCGTGATCCTTTTGTTACCGTGATCCTGCCTGTGTAGAATAAAGACCCCGCCCCCTGGATAGCATACAATTGTACTCGACACGTTTTTGGTTACATGAGGGGTGCCCAGGGATTAGTACAATTGATGGTTCAAGTTCCGCTACGTATTCATGCGTCCGAGTCAGGATAAATGTCACGAAGTTTATTGTTATGAGGCGCATCAGCACAGGCTACTTGTTTTTGGAGGGTAGCGCAACATTGTATTTGTTACCACCGTCAAAGTTACGATACGTAATTGACATTGCCATCGTCCCACGCTATAGCACATATCAAACGTGGTAGACAAGGTAGACGTTCATTAAGTAGAGTAACAATACGTATAGTATCAGGCCACAGTAGCGTGGATGGAAATCTAAACATCTACTAGTACATCCTGAATCCCGATCGAGCAGGCGGCTAAAGGTCATAGTGATATGGTACTATGGCGACGGGTTTTCCACAGTGCCTTCAATTAGATAGAGTTTGTGCAATGAGTTATGTATGCAGATTTACAGGAGAACCGTGATTAACAACTCGAGATCAAACACAGCTCAATCCACAAGTCGGACAACAAGTATGGAATCGGCTGGGAAACGGAGAAGGCAGACTGGAGGGCGGAGACGTTTCGCCGCCAAGGTCAAAGAAGCAGATAGGAAGCAAAGGTAACAAAAAGCAGGGAAAGTCGGGGTCCAGATGCGAGGTTGAGACGTGATCGCCACATCAGGTATAGCAGTTGATAGTAACCAGATTAGGCAAGACCGAGAGATGCATCCTTATTGTGTTGTTGCAACCACTCATTGGCACGCTTTAAGTGTCCGTTTTCGAGAAATCTGCAATACGCAGAGGGGGGAGACGGATATGCGGACCTACAAGAGCAGCAAATGACCGCCGGTGAACGCGCTGGTAAGCGAGGGAGAACGGGCATGCTTCAAGTTCAAGGCTAGGCCACGCCATCTGGTAGAGTCGTTAACCTTCAAGCTTCATGGCTGTAGTTTGGAGCATGTCAGAAGGAACAATTGAGATCAGTAGAACTTTGTCCTCCGCGCCCAGATGCAGCAATTTCTGCCTCTTATGGTGATTAGAGTAGGCGCCATTTTTGTTTTTTCCGGAAAGGACTGCACAGCGCGAAATTGTTCCCTATACGGCGCGATGTTGATCCCAAGGCTTCTAGTACAAGCAAGATTTCTGCCCCCATGGACCCATTTGCGAGTTTCCAAGCGCAGAACAACATCATGTGGCGCGAACTTTATGCGCAGCAGTGCTAGCATACTATTGTTCCAGGCAGTTGTTATGCATGGCAACGGCATAGCGATGCTCCAACTACCAGCATCATGTCATGGTCCTCGAATCAACCTGCCAAGATTATCTCGTTCACGCGTTAACCCCCGGATTCTGGGCGCAAGCTGCCTCGTTTGCAGCCCTTAAAGTCCAGCAGGTCAGTCACAATCATCATGGATAAACCACTCCCTACGCCACCGAAGGATGTTGTCGAACCCTTCAATGTGCTGTTTCTTGCAGGCAAGAAACAAGTAGACCAGAAGCTTCCAGACACGTGCAAGTACCTTGGTCAAGGCTTCGTTGGCGGGCAGCCCCTGACGTCGAGCGTCGCACTCAACAAGCATCATCAACCGCCTCCCACACTATCCTTGCCATCCTTGCCTCAGGATGCCCGAACCGCGCTGCAGAAAAGGGGAAAACCGCTTCCAGCGCTGCCCTCGGGACACATACGCGAACCAGTGTCTGTCCCCCAGCCCCCCAAATCATCTTTGATAAAATTGTGGCAGAGTACTCTTAATTTCCTGACACCAAATACCCTAGCTAGACCTGTAATGACGCCGCCTCCGAGACCTCCACCAAGTCCGCATCTTATTGTATCTACCAAAGAGGAATTGGAGCCATCGGTGTCTACCCTATTCTACACTTCGGAGTCAACGTCAACGCTCAACGAGGCTCGGAGCCGACCATCTACGCACTCACCCCCCCTTTCGCCCACGACTTCTTTTGGAAGAAACACGGTGCAATGTAGTGCTGCTACCCTAGCCGGCAAACAATGCTCTCGACAAATCAAGCCTCCTGCAACGCATTTCCATCTGGATCCAATGCCTCCTATGTATTGTTGGCAGCATCAGAAATCGCTCAGCGAGACCCGGAGTCGACCATCTGTGCGCTTACCCCCCCTTTCGCCCACGACTTCTCCTGGAAGAAACACGGTGCAATGCAGTGCTACTACCCTAGCTGGCAAGCAATGCTCTCGACAAATCAAGCTTCCTGCCACGCATTTCCATCTGGATCCAATGCCTCCTATGTATTGTTGGCAGCATCAGAAATCGCTCAGCGAGACCCGGAGCCGACTATCTGTGTGCTCACCCCCCCTTTCGCCCACGACTTCTCCTGGAGGAAACACGGTGCAATGCAGTGCTACTACCCTAGCCGGCAAGCAATGCTCTCGACAAATCAAGCTTCCTGCCACGCATTTCCATCTGGATCCGCCTCCTATGTATTGTTGGCAGCATCAGAAATCGCTCAGCGAGACCCGGAGCCGACTATCTGTGTGCTCACCCCCCCTTTCGCCCACGACTTCTCCTGGAAGAAACACGGTGCAATGCAGTGCTACTACCCTAGCCGGCAAGCAATGCTCTCGACAAATCAAGCTTTCCGCGACGCATTTCGATCTGGATCCAATCCCTCCCCTGCATTGTTGGCAGCATAAGAAAATGGACAAAGCGCAACCCGGTTTCTTCCCTCGAAATGGGAAAGCTGACAAATTTGTAGAATTCGCGGGTACGCCACTCTGTCGCCAGGGAATGATGACCGTCTGACGGTCATTTAGAATATATACCTAAATACCTTCAATCGGATACCCAGCTGGCACTGAGAGCTGCAATGGAAAAGGCGATACCCGCTGCCGATTGCCCCGGGTATATTTATGCGTTCGAGATGCGAGGTAGCGTGCTTTCCTGCACCTTGAACTCTCACATCAACATGTCGTGTTTTCCCAGATCCGGAACGATCCAGCGTGATCCAACTCAAAGTCGGTCGTGCCAAGAACCTCAACAAGAGGCTCGATCAGTGGGACAGGCAATGCCCCTCCAAGCAACGTATTCTGCGTGGCTACTGGCCAACCACAGTCAATGATGATGACGGGACAGGATGTAGCTTGCTTAGAGGAAACATCATTACCGGCGAACCTGGGCCTTTTTGTCATCGCGTCGAGCGACTTGTCCATCTCGAATTGCTTGATTTATCCTTGTATGCACCCTATTTAGATCCAAAGTTCCCCGAAAACGTTTGTGATTCTGCCTCAAGTACGCCCAGGAAGGCCACTACGAAGATGGCCGAGCGCTGCGATTGTGAGTACAACATTTACCCTATTCCATAACTAATATAACATCGTCTTAGGCGGTACGGTCCACCGAGAAATTTTCACTTTTCCGCGCCCTGAAGAAGGAAAGTACAAGGGAAAAGAGTGGGACTTGATCGTCAAGCCTGTGATCGAGAAGTGGGGTAGGTTCGTCAAAGAGTATTACTCTTGACGAGGTCGATGGACGATGGTTAATCGCCGGAATTGTGACTCAGAACGCGCGCCATGAAGGGTTGACTGATGGTAATTTATTTCGTATTAGTTCGAATGTACAGTGGTGTATGCGAACAGTAATAGCAATGTATGGTGAAGGAAGCCAACTGGGTTTAGAAGTCATGGCCGTCGATGTCCCGCCTCCGGTGATGCTGCCGAGACACTCATCAGCACAGAAATGTTCTACGGTGCAGAAATAAGTACCTTGATCGTGGTTTTGTTCGCGCTCGTCTTGTTTTGTGCATCCTCCATCTGCAAATACACGGACAGCGACAAGTGTGAAATATGGGCGAGGAATCAAGAGATTGGGTCGCTGCTCACCTGTTCCAAGAGTTCGATGAACTGATCTTCACTCACCTTACCACGCAGCCGGCCAGTCGAAGACTGTACTATTCACACAAGGATGCCTTCGATCTGCCGCGATCGCTCAGGGCTGACGAGCCCGATACGGGAGACCGGGAAGCGTACGTGTCCGCAAGTGCGTGCGATATTGCGTCGCAGTGGTGGTATGTCAGCCGATTGCATCAGGAGCAAACGAGACATGACTAGTGACTTACGCTGCTCCCGCAGCGTCCAGACTCCAATACAGTCACCATTGTGTCTCTCCGAGTCCGCATCGATTCCTTTGCTCTTTCCGCGCTTGTTCTTCTGCATTGCGGACCAGAAGGTAGTCGTGGAACGCCTTACGTCCGAGTCGTTGAAATGTTGATCGGCTGGAATGTTTTCCAGCTGTGGACCCGGGCCACTTGCCGGGCCGGCTGGCTTGCTCTTTGTCCGTTTCCGGTCTCTCAGTCACGCATCGCTCCAACTCGCCCTGTTCACTTTCAATCCTGGCTTCTCCCGACCCTGTGGACCACAGCTTCGCTATTCTGCGCTCAGCTTCTTCCTTCCCCAGATTTTGTTCTCATTCGCAATGTGGCTTGTTGCGGCATTTTGGAAGATGATCAAGTCAGCCACTGGTGCCTCCGAAGACGGTCATGACTCCGCCTTGTAACAAAGTTATGAGATTTCCGCCCGCGCAAATTAGATCCATCTTTTCTCTCTGGGTGTCTGATACGTTCTTAAACGGATCTTCAATGAGGTAGTGCATCCAGTTGGTTCCGGGAGTTCGTTTCGCCTATCGATGTCAACATCCGTAATTCGTATGTACTATGCAGGTTACCTGTCCCACTGGCAGCTCAACAAAGCTTCAGTATACTCACCACGTGAAACGACTGCTGATTGCATCCGGAATCAAGTATACCCCTTCGCAAGTTCGCACCAGCAGTCAAAGTTGGAAGTCTATAGTATAAGCCATCGACCTCACCCTTCTTGTTTCCCAGACTTCAGCCAAAGTGGAGTATTGACGTTCGAAGGAGAGGTCTTGCGTTGCCGACCCTGCCAGTGGATTGGAGATACCAGGACTTACTTATCGCCAGGTTGTCAATGGACTCTAGAGTTGACACTACTTGGACCGTAGGATCGACCCTTGTCCTCATAGATGGATAGGACGAGGCTACCACGACAGAAAAGCAACAGTGTGGACCAAAAGCATCACAGTACCTCTGATCAATGGAGCCGTAAGTAATCAGCTGTATTGTATATCCTTTCGAACCTTGTCGTTTACGTGGAAGAGAAGCTGGCAAACAAAGTACTGCCTTTCATCCCGCGGCGCCGAATTTGTTCTCCAGAGCTCAACCACCAACTCTACTTGACCTGTGCCCCGTACCGATTTTACTTTGAGTTTGGGACGATTTCCCATGTTTCCCTACTTGGGCGACGACTCAGCCAAGACAGTAACAGACTGTGTCGTCGCCGGGAGACTGAGCGCCATCCAGTCAATCGCTTCCTTGTTATTTTGTCGCAACCACTCATTGGCACGCTTAAAGTGTCCGTTTCCGAGAAATCCGCGATATGCAGAGAGGGGAGACGGATGTGCGGATCTACAAGAGTCAGCGAATGACCGTGAACGCGCTGGTAAGCGAAGGAAAACGGGCATACTTCAAGACCAGGTGCTTCTTCTGATCGAGGTCAATCATTTCAACATAGCAAGAACATGAATGTCAGCAAAATGTTACTCCATTCACCATGTCCACACACCTCGTTAATCCGTAAACGCTCGCACGTTTTTTGCGCCGGTAGCCCCCACGCAAAAAAGACGAGTCCCTTGTTTGTGTCCTGAGCGTGGTTCAACACCGCACCAAGGACCGCATCTGTGAAAGGCTCCCAGCCTTTGCTGGCGTGAGAGTGTGCCTTGTGGGCGCGCACGGTGAGGCAAGTATTGAGCCATAGGACGCCCGCCTTGGCAAGGGGAGTGAGGTCTCTTGAAGTTGTCGCACGAGTTCCAAGAGTGTCAACGACGCAAAAATGAGCGGCAGAGGGAAGAGCTAACCCTGTTTTGGGAGGGGAAAAGCCAGGAATGTCATTTGCGAGCTGTTTATAGATATTCTTGAGCGATCCGGGTAGCTTTGTGGGCGGCAAAACGGAGAATGAAAGTCCTGCAAGTATGGAGTGGGACTGGCATAGATACGGGATTGCGTTGGTGTTGTACTGACCGTGTGCTTGACCGACATCGTGGTAGGGATCCTGGCGGGTGATCGGAGTAGTTGGCAATGTAGAAAAGCGAGAAAGGGCGCCCTTGCCTGTCCTATCACAACGGCTTTGACAGCGTCAAGTGGCGTCAATCGTGACCACGAGTAAATGTCTCTGACTGAGAAATATTCCAATATGGGGACCACTCAGAGTTCACGACCTCAGTAGCCTCAAGTTGGTGAGCTCACCAGGTGGGTATACCTGATGCGAACTGGTCTCTGAGAGTAAAAATTCTTTGAGCTGCGAAGTGAATCAGTATTGGCAATGGCGCAACCGAATGTGTAGGACATGTAGCATGGGCACCAGCATGTAGTAGCCCGGAACCAGACCGGCCAGTCATTGCGAGATCTCGGGAACCCTCATACCTCGCGAAAGTAGGGCTTGGTAAACTCGACTTCAAGGGCCGTTCTCCACGAACCGCCCATCGTGTCTCGTTCAAGATGTTCGATAATTGCGGTAGCATCCTGGCTTGCATGACCGGTGAGTTTTGAAGTGGAGAAGGATACAGTTGCATCAATCTCGATTTTGCGCTTCTTAAGCTGAGGGCTGGCGCCAGCGCCGGTAGCGATGCGCTTTCGAGATATGGTGGTTGACGTTCGGAATGGTCTCATGAACTGGATTGGAGTCACGGCACGGTGTTGACAAAAGGCGTCATGGTGAATTGTCTTCTTTCAGTTACCGCCGCACTAACAGCGCCGCTCTCCTGCAGGACTGATTGACAGCTAACTAAGTATACACATAGTGCACTCTATTCTTATGCGATGACGAGCAACATTTGCACCACGGACTCAAATCGCGTCATCTGGTAGGGCCGTCAAGCTTCCAGCTTCAAGTCTGAAATTTGTGGTATGTCAGGGGAATCAACTTCCTGGTTCATGAGTCAGGATTCCGGAGGGACTACGCCCAGCGTGACGACTAGCTCGGGCCATACCAGGATGTTGGCTGAGCACAGTGGGGCCTTTTTGTTACTTTCATGCTCAGGCTATTTGCCAGACGCATGTTTACATGCCCAAGCCCAACAATTCTTGCTGAACTGACAGACAGGTGCACTAGGCTAGATGAAGGTTTGCGCCCAAAAAGACTAGTGGATGGGCGAAAGGGAAAGAGGCTTGGGATGTGTTTGCGAGCTGACGAAGACAGGGAGTACTCGCGTAAGCTCGATCATTCCCATTGAGATGCAGAGCCAGATTTGTGGCTGCCTCGAGATGCCAATGAACTATTTTCTCCTCGCCTTGGTCATTTTTCTGTTGAGACCTTGTCTCTCCTTCTGGAATCGGGTTCGTTTTGCTTGACGAACATCTTCATGTTCGTCTTCCATGTCCATTCGTACCCTCGTCCTAGACCGAGAGAGCGCATCGGCCTTCTTGCCCTTTTGTCGAAGTTCTTCATACCCGTCTCCCAGGCCACCCGTCCTCGCCCCTCCAACAGAGCGTAACACATCCTCAAATTCATCTTCCAAGCCACGACCACGGCGCCGACCGTGGCTAGAGCCCGTTCCACCTAGTGCCAGGTCCTCTTCATCTCGCTTCCGCCTCTTCGCATCTTTCTTTTTCATCACTAAGCGCGTAAAGTTCTCTTCTTCGAACTCGGTCATGCGCTGAATATCACGCGCGCGATCCGAGGAAAGCGCAGGCATCGCTCCCAAGCCAGACGAAGACTCGGTGTGCGGCTGCGACGCGTTCTGGTAAAGGAGCGAGGAGAGTGTTTTTGGAACGTATTTGCGTTTCGAGCGCTTATCCCCCGTCGTTTCTGTGTAGGGCATTGGTGCCAGTTTGGGGGGCTTATAAATACCGTCGCGGTTGTGCGCTTCTTCGTTGTTCTCCCCATCCGAAGTCACATCAGAGGCCTCCTCATCGTTGGCCAAGTTTTGAGGGTTGGGTCGGAAGGCCAATGGGTCTTGTGTAAACGCGAGAATGTCAGCCGACCACGGGTCCAACGTGAGAAGTGAAGATGACTTACCGTCTGCGACATTTTCGTTTCTAGGCGCATCATCTGCAAGGCGAACGAGCTTTTCGATTTGATATCGTATTCTGCTCTCGAGTATTTTGATTTTTTCGAGGGCGACCCGACCATCAATCATCGAGTCCACCAAGTCACCGAGACCTGCTCCGCGTGCGTCGCGCCCGGGTTCGCTGAAAGGCAGGGATGGTGGTGTGCGGGTTTCAAGCGTGTCACCTACTGCACGTCGTGCGACGAGTAGGACGAGCGACTGAAGATAAGACAGGAGGAGATGGTGTTTAAGAGACAAAAGTGATATGCCATCTTTAGTATCAAAGTCGTCTGTAGAGGGCTGCCTGTGAGGCTTGGTCAGGATTTGTCGGTAAATTGTTGTTCAGCTACCTACTTTTCTTTTAAAGATCGGATAAGTTCTCTGGTGGAGGCCATGCTTGCACTCATCTCGTCCAAGAGAGCAGCGGGGTCTTGTGTAT
>JBBPKG010000178.1:19843-31859 GCA_038089115.1 Fistulinella cinereoalba | reverse complement strand
AGCCATGGTGTGTATGTATTGGTTTGGATACACAAGGAGACAGTAAGTACACAATGCAAGACAAGTCAGATAGGGCCCTATAGTGATGGATCCCAGTCAGCGACCATTTGATAGGACTCGACAGTGTAAACAGAAAAAATCAGTTAACGGTTTTCTAGGCCGCCGCTCTCCTGATAGAGCGTAGTGCATGGCATCAAATAGATCAGAGCCCAGTGCTTTTCATCCGGAGAAAATACTCGATGGTGGGGCACTCACGTTGAATTCGGAAGGTCAACAGTTGAGATCTCAGTCTACCAGTAAAGTTTTTTCTTCCGCGTGAGGATTGTAGGAGCGGAAATTGCTGCCTTTTTAGGTTGATAGGAGCCGTTTTCCGGAGTATGCCGAAAGCCATGCTATGAGGCGGGTCCAGACAGCAGTGCGAAATTGTTCTTTCTACGGCGCGCTGCTGATCCCAGAGTTTCCAGTGCAACCAAGATTTCTGTCCTCATGGACCCCATTTGCGAGTTTCTATTGTCCAAGCACAGAATCAGTATTCATTTGGCGCGGACTTTATGCGTGGCAGTGCCAGTTATAGTATTCTTCAAGGCGATGCTCCGAGCGAGCATCATCCTCGAGTCAACCTGCCAATATTATCTGGTCCACGTGTAATTCCGGGTGCAAGCTGCCTCGCTTGCGGCCCTTAGAGTCCAGCAGGTCAATCACAATCATCATGGATAAACCACTCCCTACGCCACCGAAGCGGTATGATCTGGTCGAACGCTTCAATGCGCTGGCTCTTGCAGGCAGGAAACCGGTAGACAAGAAGCTTCCGGACACGCGCAGGTATTTTAGTCAAGACTTGGCCGGCGGTCCGCAGCTCCTGGCGCCTAACGTCGCATTCGACAAGCATCATCGACCGCCCCCTGCAGCAGCCTCGCCATCCCTGCATCAAGATGCTCGAACCGCGCTGCAGCCAAGGGAAAAGGCGCTTCCAGTGCCGCCTTCGAGACACATACGCGAACCAAAGCCTGTTCCCCAGCCCCCCAAATCATCCTTGACAATGCAGTATGCCCTCAAACTCCTGAGGCCGAATACCCCAACCAAACCTGTAATGGTGCCGCCTCCTAGACGACCAAGTCCAAATATCATTGTACCTACCAAAGAGGAGTTAGAGCCGCCGGCGTCCTGTCCTTCGGAGTCAACGCTCAACAAGGCCCGGAACCGACCACGTGCGTGCTCAGCCCCCCTTTCACCCACACTATCTTCTCCTGGAAGAAATACGGTGCAATGTAGTGCTATTACCCTAGCCGGCAAACAATGCTCTCGACAAATCAAGCCTCCCGCGACGCATTCCCATCTGGATCCAACGCCTGCTCTGTATTGTCATCAGCATAAGGAAGTGATCAAAGCGAAATCCGGTTTCTACCCTCGAAATGGGAAAGCCGACGAATTTGTAGAATTCCCAGGTATGCCAAATCTGTCGCCAGGGAGTAATGGCCGCCTGATGGTTATTTAGAATATATACCTAAATACCTTCAATTAGATACCCAGTTGGCACTAAGAGTTGAAATGGAAAAGGCAATAGCCGCTGCCGATTGCCCCGGGTATATTTATACATTCGAGATACGAGGTAGCGCGCGTTCCTGCACCTTGGACCTGCACATCAACATGTTGTGTCTTTGCAGATCCGAAACGACCCAGCGTGATCCAACTCAAAGTCGGCCGTGCCAAGAATCTCAACAAGAGGCTCGATCAGTGGGACAAACAGTGCGCTTCCAAGCAACAAATTCTGCGTGGCTGGTGGCCAAGCACAGTCGATGATGACGAGGGAATAGGATGTAGCTTGCTTAAGGGAAGCATCAATGCCGGCGAACCTGGGCCCCTCTGTCATCGCGTCGAGCGACTTGTCCATCTGGAACTGCTCGATCTATCCTTGTATGCGCCCTATTTAGATCCAAAGTTCCCCGAAAATGTTTGTGATTCTGCCGCAAGTACGCCTAAGAAAGCCACTAAAGAAAAGGCCAAGTGCTTCGATTGTGAGTACAACATTTGCCCTATCCCCTGACTAATATCACACTGTCTTAGGCGGTAAGGATCACCAGGAAATTTTCACTTTTCCGCGCCCTGAAGAAGGAAAGTACAAGGGAAAAGAGTGGGACTTGATCGTCAAGCCTGTGATCGAGAAGTGGGGTAGGTTCGTCAAAGAGTATTACACTTGACGAGCCGGTGGACGACAGCCAGTTGGTCGCCCGAAGTTGTGAACATGAACGCACGCCACGAAGGATTGACTGATTGTAGTTGATTGTATTAGTTCGAGTGCCTGTGAAGGTACAGTGGTGTATGCGGACAGTAATAGCAATGCATAACAATGGACGCCAACTGGGTTCAAAAGTCGTCGTCGTCGATGTCCCGCCTCCGTTGATACTGCCGAGACACTCTCGTCAGCACCAAACTTTAAACGGTGCAGAAGTAAATACCTTGATCGTGGTTTTGTTCGAACTCGTCTTGTTTTGTGCATTCTCCATCTGCAAATACATCGCGGGTGACGAGTGCGAAATGTGGGCGAGAGATCAAGAGACCGGGTTATTCACCTGCTCCAAGAGTTCGATGAGCTGATCTTCGTTCACCTTGCCACGCAGCTGGCCAGACTGTGCCATTCGCACAAGGATGCCTTCGATCTGCCGCGATCGCTCGGGGCTGACGAGCCCGATACGGGAGACTGGGGAAGCGTGCGTATCCGCAAGTTCGTGCCATGATGCGTCGCAGTAGTGGTGGTATATCAGTCAATTGCATCGGGAGCAAACGACGCATGACTTACGCCGCTCGCGCGCAGCAGTGTCCAATACAGTTGCCATCATGTCTCTCCGCATCGATTCCTCTGCCTCTTTACGCGCTTGTTCTTCTGCATTGGGTTGCCCCGCCTGCGTCTGCAGACCAGAAGGTAGTTGTGGAGCGCCTTCCATCGTCGTTGAAATGTTGATTGGCCGGAATGTGTTTTCAAGTTGCAGACTGCAATTGCTCCCAGACCGGCCTGCCGAAGTTCCGCGCGTTTGTTTCCGCTACCACTACTACGCGATCGCTCGCTCGCTCCAGCTCAGTGGACACACATTACTCACTTCCTCCACCCTGGCTTCTCCCGATACTATTGGTCGCAACTTTGCCATTCAGACTTTTCCTTCTCCAGAATTCGCGTCGTGATTTAGTGCAAGGTTTAGGTAAATATTTCTCGTCGGCCACTGGTGCCGAGACAAGACCACCCGCAATTGGCTCCATAATGTCACAAACTCCCACCCGCGTACATTGGATCCATCCTGGATGACTGATGTGATCTTGAACGGATCTTCAGCGTCTAGTTGGTTCCGTGGAGTTCGGTTCGCCCATCGATGTCATATCTGTAGCTCGTACGCACAGTACCTGTCCCATTACCAACTCAACAGTGTTTCAGTATACTACCCACAGCACGAGACGGCCGCTTATGGCATCCAGAGTCAGGTATGCCCGGCCCATGGCAACCGTTGAAACCATAAGTCCGCAACAGAGGTAATGTAAGGCATCGAGCTCTTTTGAATCCCACTTCTTGTTTCCGTGACTTTAGTCGAAGGGCCGTGAACGTTCGAAAGAGGGGGTCTACATTGCTGCCCCCGCCAGTGGATTAGAGACTCATCAGGATCCTTGAGGGTGTGTATGTAATTACGCCCTTGCATACTCGCAGCTACCCCCAAATAAGGTGAAACTAATACATTTTCCTATATATATCGATGTCCTCATACAATCTGGTCACAGAATTTTACTTGCAGGTTGAGATATATATTGAGGTCCAGGTTTCGGTATCTCGAGGGTGGATGTCTTGCTATTCGGGGTAGTCGCGGAAACCTTGTGTCTGAAAGGGATAAACTGAAAGGAGTTGATATGGGAGGCGAGCCGCGCAGGGAAGTGTATAAGGGGACCCTTTTCAAGTTACATTGATTTCGGGTCGCTCAGCTGTCAGCCGTAACATATTGGCTGACCTCTATCCGCAGCAGGAAAGGGAGCGCCCTATCTTGGAGTAGTGATTCCTCTGGTTTGGAGTAAGATCTAAGCCCACCCTTCCGCAGCCGGTCATCAAATGGTGCTTTCCCAGCGTGTTTGAGTCCATTAAATCTTAATCTGCATATCGTAATTAGGTGGCAGACCTCCCAAGTTAACTCTGACTTGGAATGTTGATGGTCAACGTCGTGCCGTGGATCCGCTACCAACACCAGTGAAGTCGGCCCTTAGCAATCTCCCAGACCTGGTAACATGGCGCTTGACATGGTGGCGCCCTCCCCCAACTGACATCCACCCAGGCACCACGCTATACAATCACTTCGTTTCGTGTCCTTCGCCGCCTGAGAGAGCATGGATCGAGAGATCAGCCAAATAAGGCAAATGTACACCTCGAGGGAATTTATTTCCGTCAAGTCACCACTCACCAAAACAAAATTAGTATAGATCACGTTGCGCAGTGCGGAAATGTCAACCCTGCTATGGCTACTGCATACTTTAGTTTCAAGCCCTGTGTTTAACAAGTACGTTTTTCCTTCAGACTCTCAATAAACATCAAGGCCCACATGCACTTTTGGGGTTTGTGGCTCACAACTAGCAAGTATAATTGTACTAGCCCCATGCCAGTGCACATGAAATTAGTTGTGGGCGGGGTGACGGCAGGTGACAGTCAAACCGGACCTGGCAATATCCTTGTCCTGCTCGCATCCTGAAGGTTACTCCTGATGAATCTTCGTCCGGGCCGCCGCTGGGTAGTACCAGATCGGACTCCGGTATCTGGAATTCAGGTCCGACAGGTCTCCGTGATTTGTCTGGCGAAAGTTTTAGCACGAGTTTCAACCTGAGATATACTGATGAACTCTACTATGTAGTAGATAGTGATCCGAGATTCCAATTGGAGTTCGTCAGGGCTATAGCTAGTCAGTTGCCTTTCCATGTCGATAATTTAGCTCGCGCATGGACTCCGACCCACTCTCCAAAAGAACTTGAATATGTCACGCGAAGTAACTGACTGAGCCTGGACCCAGGCCACCAAACAAACAAACGACTCGTTAGTACTGTTTCTCAGCGAATGGTGTAGCCGATTCCGGTTCCCAACTTCAAGTTTCTGGTACAGTTGGCACAGATTGGCGAGAGGCTATGCCACTATTGGCCAGCCTGAGTGTGGATGCGAGGGTCTCTTGTTCTTTTTCAGGCTGTTACCAGATCCACTAATGACCTTCAGCGACAGGCTACAAGAGCAACCCGTCGACTTGTCATTGGTACATGGACCTAATTGCCGGTGTCTGGCCCGATTCAGTCACGTCAATGACAGGAAGCCATTGAAGGCTTGGCCACCAAACTTGAAGAAACCCGACGCGGAGTATCGTTGCACGGGAAACCGGTATGCGCATGTACTTGGGTGTCCCATTCGCTACGAAGCCATGTCTTCACGCATGCTACATCTGACCGTCAGCCATTTCAAACAATTCGTGTACTACTTACGCATAGTGTCTCTGCCACCGTCCAACGAGACGACTGTAGTCCATGGAAGGGAAAGACTGCCCTCTACATTGCTGAGTAGCAATGCCCACACAAGGAGTTCCGAACAACATCGTACGACCACCGTCACTCGTGGCAGTGTCAAGCACCACTGGAAGGTGCGTTAACATTCTAAAAATCAGGACCAATGTAAACTTCTTTGAGGACATCTCGTGCGGAACCGACGGACGGCTACCCACTCATTTGTATCAGCTATCGAGAGATGACTGCACATGATTCATGGAGTTCTGCTGGTCCGCAATCAATCCCGATCAGCGAACCGATAAAACTTGAAAGGCTGGCTACGCTGAAGGCATTTACGTCCCTTTCTAAACTTTAAGGCGATGCTAAACTGTACATAGTTGCCATTGGTATGGTTATCGCACCGCAGGAGAAAGGGACTGGGAAAAGCTCTTTCAGTGATTCCAATCGCCGAAATCAAGATCATCCTGTCGGCATGTCGAATATAGTCGCAGAATCTAGATGTCGGCTTCTCGGGACTGAAATTCTTGCAGGCCAGGATCAAGTTGTCTCTGCGGAAGATCCAAGTGGTGGATCCACGCCATGAGATGGCACGAGCACCGAATTGAAGCAACAGAGTCGCCGAGCCGACCGAGATCAAAGTCCCGATAGAAGTCGTCACAGAATGGATTTGGGCAAGGTCTGCATCCTTGGATGTTTTCGCCATGGCGCCAGAGGTTATGTTGCATCCACTGGAAGTCCAGTGGAACAGGTGAAAGTGATGGAAGCTAAACCCTTGACCGGGCCACGGACGTGGTGAGGCGCTTCATTGAAAGGGGGGTCGCGGTTCACATGGAACGTAAAATGACCCTCCCTCACCTGGGCGTTTAGGCACCACTCCATTCATCACAACCATCATCATCATCCACTCTTCATGGAGATGACGGAGGCTCCTAAAATTGTCCTTTCCCTGAGCGGGCTTGTCGGAGGAGTGGTTCTCAGGTACGGTGATTGTGGCGTTCCACATGCACCTCCAAACTATAGGGTTCGTCAGAGGAGTGGTTGTCCAGTCTCCAAGCTCAAGAGGAGCTCTAATTTTTTTTACTCCCAACTAATGGTATCATTTTTTGGTCCAGCGGTTTTTACGGATTTGTTCGCTGTAAAAGGCGCTGCTACAATGACAATGCTGCCAGCGCACAATTGGATACTGAACCCTCGCTATCCGGACGGGCACTGGCGGTGAAGGGCCGCACTAATCTTCCGTACGCGAATGCGTGCCCCTCCATGCTCCGACCTCCAAAACGTTACCAACATTTGTCCTCCGATCTCTTTGCATTACAAAAAGAGGACAAATGATGCTCTCAAGCCCCGCAAACATCTACTTCGATCCTCCTTCTCATAATGCCCTCTTCGAATCGACCTCGACGTCACGGTCAAAGAGATGCCACAATGGCGAGGTACTATGATATGAGGCACTCTTCCATGGTCGGGCGAATTTTTAATGTCTTTGCCAGTCTTTGACTTCCTATCAGGTAATGCGAAACACTGCGGGGCCACAAGACATGTTGCTATCTATGAGTTCGCAGGCTGCTAGCGCTATCTTCCAACCACCGAATATCGCAAACATCTCGCAGAATCAACCGAACTCGAGTGCGAGAACCAGGGATCTTGTGGGCAACTAGCAAAGTCTGATCGCATCGAACCTGTCTGACCTATGCACAGCGTACCCGCCATGCTTCATGTACAGACACGATGTGCCTATGGAACAACCCAGGCGATCCCACAATGTGTGGTGGGATCGTGTCTTGCGAAGAGGCCCCTGGTCACTTTAAAACGTTTCACGGCATCGTCAACCTCAATGAGTACGAAGAAGTCCAATGCCACTGGCATGACTGCTCTGCGGAGCTCTTACGAAGGAATATTATTCGACACATTCGGGAGACGCATCTAGGGCACCTCAGATCGTAGACTCTGATATGTATAATAAGATGGCCTACTAGTGTATTTGAATTGCAACCTACGCGGTGTCTTGTTAAACTGTACTTATATTCCTTATTCAATCATTGCAAAGGACTCGGACTACGTAGTAAGTAGTGCGTCCGAGTCATTGCGCTTATAGCTTTCCTAGTGCACAACGTTGAGTTTCTCATCATTACTCTAAGTCTGAAGTAATAATCTCTGTTTCGACAAGTATCATCCAACAGCTCTCCGGGCATTCCTGGACCTACTCTCAGCAGTCCAATTTACCTCTGAGCATTCCGCTTGCTAGCAACGCGCTGTTCTACACAAATTCGTGTTCAATATTTGACGCGTGTAAGGAAACAAAGTATAAACGTGTAAAGCAGTACGAGAGGGTGCGGTATTTTTGTCGATATGCAAAAGAGAATCGCCGTCAGCATTACACGAATTGAACAAGAGGGCAAAGTTTTTGCGGGACCACGACGCCCCCTCCGACTTCCCAGCCTCGAGGAGTTAGTTGCGTGGGCGACAGCGACATTGCCTTTATTAAAACGCTGTGAGGCGGCCCCAGGGGCATCGCCGCCACGACGGCCATGGCTAACATAGATGATGCCTGATCGTCGATGCACGTATATGGGACATTAATAGCAAATCAAGAGGCAAGGCGTCCTCGCACGCGTTCTTCACGGTAAAGCATAGCGAGGCTAGTGAGGCGGGTTCTGGGTCAGCGCATGGCGATATGTCTTGCACACGTGTATAAGCCCCAGCTCCTTGGGTGATGTTAATCCGGCTGGATGCAACATCGCCCCCCGGTAAGCGTCCAGATCGTCAGTGCGAGGTCGGTAGAATGTGGTCCGGCAGGTCGCCACTAACAAGTTGGGCTGAAGTCGCATGGGTCGGTCGAGAATCACTCATCTTGTTCTAAGGTGTTATCCGCTCACATACAGCGCAGGCGCCCACAACGAGTGTAGCGGGCTCGCGTGCCATCCATGCCTGCCATTCCTGGGTGATCGCCTTCTGTGTACATTGGCCGCCTCGTAGCGGCAGCGGCTTCAGGTACCTCTCGTGCACGGACCTCCCTCATAACCTTCACCTGGCCGTGGTCACGATCTCGAATGACCTCTTTAGGAGACTTCGGAGGGGGAGGCGCGGGACTGCAATTTTTCGCTTAACGTGCCGAGTACGCGCGAAAAGGACGTTACCGCGCGGACAGCTGCACACCACGTGCTGTCTCAACGATTCAACAAACCACTGCTTGGGGGAACGCAGAGGCACCGGTAACGAATGCGCACGGGGATTTCTCGACTAGCTGTCGTACGTCTTCCAAGAAGGTGACTGCGTTCCGTCCAGGGGGCAACAAGGCGACGAGTCTGTAACGATGGAACTCAAGGCGTCTTCAAGGCGGAGCACGCTATAAGAAATAGGCTCTGGATCGATTTCACCGCCAAGCGACGAACAAAGAGTGACTAATAAACTTGCAGGGCTCAGTTACAAAAACGTTTAGAAAGATTGACATACTTTCGTTCGAGATGACCGGACGGGTGGAATTGCGATGTTTGACACTAAGGAAGCCCCACGGCCTCAACGATCTCAAGATGATATCGATGACTATAGTAACATTCGATTGTCAACAAGGGGTAGCCTACATTTGTCAGGATCAGTACAGTACATTTCCCGTGACACGCCAGTGGCTCCGGGTCCAGGAACACATCAAACCATCATAACCTACGGCATGGCCGCGTTTCAAGTACATACTTCTATCTTGGCCGTAACCTGATTCCGGCCTAAGCATGAGTAAGCATGTCATGATAACTGATTAACGTCACTGGTATCGTACATTTGAATGGTCGGTGGGTGGCGTTCAGCGTTTCGACCGCCACTAGCATCTAGGATATGGCACTATAGCTTCAACGGGAGCAGAGTACTAACAGGTGACTTCTCTTCAAGTTTGAATCAACGACGGGTTTATACTAGGCTCGAGTTGAAGTTCCGCCGGCTCACCGCCGGCTCGGAACGCAGCGTGCCCCTCCATCTAGGATCCGGAGGGCGGAGCCTTGGAGAGCGGGGGACAGATTTGAACGGAAATATGTTTTCCAGTCAAATCTGTCCCCCGCCCTCCAAAGCTCCGCTCTCCATGATCATGCCATCAGTGGGCCAGGACTCGATAAAAAAACCGCAGCTGCCCCATAGAAGCTAGAACAGATACTCTTGTTTCACCACCAAGGCCATTGACCGGCGGGATATGTCCCCTCCTTACTGCAGTGAACTGGCACATGCCCTAGACTGGGAGTACATGACCTGTTATCGCAGGCTCGGCATGTCAACTCCTTCAGTGCGTTCTCGAGATTGCCTTTAGTATATTCAACCTGACACGAACGACTCTCGGTCGCAGAATGATATTAATGAGGGAGGTAGTGGTTGCGAACCTGAAGATGGGGTCAACCATGTAAGTGAAATAAGTACTTTGATGATCGTTGATCGCAAAAGATAGGCGATGAAGAATTTTACAGGCAAACACAAGACCCACAGGTGCCACATGACGATAGCGTGCCAGTGGAATGACGAGACGACAAGTTCTCAGATATGTGGTGCTCGGGTTTCGTGCACAGCCATCACGAGGCATCTCAGACACCACGTCCTAACGAAGATGCGGGTGGCTGACCAGGTTAGGTGCCAATGGGATGGGTGCGGCAAAATCATTTTGCGTAAAAATTTAATCCGGCATAACCGGGAGAATCATTTGGGGCATCCTAGACAACAGCCTATAGTGTGCCGCTGGTAGATCAGTAATGTGACAAGATTTTGGTGTGGAGCCTTCTCGAATCATTGCACAGGTAGCTATCTACTAAGCTCTAGGAAATTATCACGATCTATTCATTACGGAGTGGTGAATGCGGCCTGTCTCGCGCGGGCTCAACCGTGCTCTCTGCCAGTAGGATCTCTAGTATAGATCATAGCAAGAGACAGTGTATCCAAGGATGGGTATTACCAATGTCGGGGAGAGTCTGAACGCCGAGAATGCCTGGATACCAGCTCGCCCTCTCCATGCCACGATCGTCTACGATCGTCCGGACGCGACCAACGTCGCACGGGTCGACTATCCCCCCCTTCCCATGGTGGTCTAGGTGACGGGCTGCGCGCAGAGGAAGAGGAAGAGGGGCGTCCGTGTTCGCCCCACCCAAGCGGTTGCCTACCCGTATTCACGCCATCTAATCCATGTATACCGAGGTTCCGCGCCGTCTGGGGACTGATCGGCGGCATCCCAGAGTCATCCACCCACCCCAGTACCTCCCGAGCGTACTTGTTTGCCTCGTTGACAAACTGCTGCTTTGACCTAAACATCTGTCTAACATACTGCGAGTTGAAACCTAGCCAAGCGCTGTATGCTTGAATCTGAAGGGACCTGTCAAGTTCTGGGGATGGTATTGACGGGAGTTGCACTTCTGGGTGAGATTGAATCGGAAGAGACCGCATCTGCGGGCTTCGAAGGAAGCCCGATTCGTTAGGAGTGAGGATGATGATGCCTTTACCGGATTTACCAGCGCGAGCCGTACGGCCAAGGCGGTGGATATACTGCTCGCCGGAAGATGGAAGACCGACTTGCACAACCAGGGTCACACTGTCAAGAGCATCATGAATATGGGTTATTCATAAATTCTAGAGGCAACTGACCCAGGAAAGTCCATACCCCGCGCAGTGACATCAGATGTTACCAATATTCCGCCCTTTGCCCTTTTGAACTCTTGAGCGACAGATAAACGCTTGTTCTGAGTCATCCTGCTGTGTATTTCAAAAACAGGGGGGAGTGTTCCATGGCCCGCATCCTCAAGAAGTTTGGCTGTAGCAGATGTACCCCAGGCAGTGGTGCAAAAGACCATGGACTTTGAATGATTTCTATGTTCAGCAACGTCATCCCGTAAGACAGCAACAGCAGCCCTCAATGTATCATTGATAGGCACAGTGAGGCATGTCTGAGGGACTGAAATAAGGAAAGAATCAGATAGTTCCCCAAAGATCATAGCGCGGCGCAGTACCATGCTCATGGGTGTTGACTTCATCTTCCGCTAATGTAGATACGAACTTGTGATCAGGAGTCAAGTAGAGCGCGGCTATCTGCATTCGGGGATTAAAACGTGAGTCATATGTGGTACATACTGCAAGAAAAAGAGGACCTCCTTGACGTCCCGGCTCAACGTCGCCGAGTAGAGCATACATTGTCTCGGTGATTGTTTGCGGTCCGGCAGGTAGTCGAATATTGAGTTTAATGTGTCCTTGAATCCCACATCCAGCAAGCGATCGGCTTCATCTAGCACAACGGTCTGAATAGGACGTAATTTTTCAGCCAAGTCGGTGGAACCCAGGAGATCGAGAAGTCGACCAGGTGTTGCAACGAGGATATCACAACGGCGCATAGCCAGTCGTTGCTTTTGCATGCCAATACTTCAAGGCCCACGGTGAGTCGGTTATCGCATCACAAGATTGAAACATACCTGGTACCACCGATAAGAGCCTGTACTCGTAAAGGGTGGTTTTTCACGAGAGTGTTGGCTTCTTTTTGGATCTGATTCATGGT
>JBBPKG010000177.1:32674-44140 GCA_038089115.1 Fistulinella cinereoalba | reverse complement strand
CTCACACTCCTCTCGTGTCCTCGAGCTACACTTGAGTGCTCGCTGACCTTGTGCAAGGAACCCCTAGCGTTCCCCATACAAGTGTCCTTCGCAGGTTACCCCTGTCCTTCGCAGGTCACCTCGCACCGTAGTCCTTCGCAGGTTACCCCTGTCCTTCGCAGGTCACCTCGCACCGTCCTTCGCAGGTTACCCCTGTCCTTCGCAGGTCACCTCGCATAGTACAAGTCAGATACTTGTAACATAAATGGTGTGTGGAACCAGAGTCATAAAGCTCGACCACAGTACTTTCATTGGGTGGTGCAATCATGGCCAGAGCATGTCCGTCAACTTGTCCAGATGCGACAGTTGATTCAAGTGGGGCATCCTCGTTGTTCTCATCCTCTGAGAACCAAGAGTCTTCTTCTTCAACATCAGAGCAGTCTTGCAGACCGGGCATGGAATCCATATCACTTTCATACCCATCTGCTAAGCAGGCGACCCAAGCGCCTCCATCACTGCGAGATTCCGCTACATTGGCACTGCTCTTGTCGGGCACTATTCCCTTCAGGGACGATTTACCACCACCAGTGGTTGACTTCTCATCCTGCGATGGGCTGGGGCATTGGTCCTGCCGATGACCCTTGCCACCGCAGTTCCAACAAACTCCTCAAGGCTTCGAGTTCATCTTCTTGGAGCCATTACCAGAGGAACATCCAGAGGCAGACAGAGCTACACTCGTCTCCTTGGATCCAGACGCTTTCGAAGTGGTTGTGAGCCAGTCATGCTCCTGCACGAGATAGTTCATGAGGTCATCTGGGGAGATTTCTTTGCTGACGAGATGAGCAGTAGAGGACAAATGTGCAACAAAGTTCTGGTATGACCAAGGGAGGGAACGTATGATGGTGGAGGTGTACTCATCATCCTTCAGTGTAACACCAACTGCAGCGAGTTCCTCACAGCTGGCATGGAGCTTGTCCAAATGGGTATGGAGATCACCCTTCTTGGCACAAGACAGATTCTGGAACTTTGCATGAAGATCAGCCTGGACGAGCGACGTTTTAGACTCGTATTCAGTTGTGATTGTCTTCCACATTTTAGCTACAGTGTCATCATGTAGGATTTTCCAAAGAGTTGAGTCAGGGAGAGCGCGAGCGAGCTGCTGACGGCAAGTAAACTCGGGTTTCTGCCAAGCGGCAAGATCCTTCTCGTAAGCTTTGAGCTCATCCGCTGTTGCTTTGTCACCTGGGTGGACCGGCTGCGCAGCCGCGCCTTTACCAGTCAGGTGATCGGCAACACCGCGAGCGGCCATCGCCCACTCGATGCGGTTCTTGAATATGACCCAGTTACGGCCATCGGCCTCAAGCTTTGGCACAGTAAAAAGATCTTCTTTGGAGGTGGTAGTGATGGTAGTATCCATAGCGTCAGGGCTCATAACCTGTCTGAGGTTATGTACGCGCAGAGCTGTAGCGTAGACGAACGAGTCTCAGCGCGGTTCGGACAGAACGGAAACGGCTATATTAAGTACCTGTAGCGTAGACGAACGAGTCTACGGTACAGCGGTAAGTATCGACTGTAAGCGATAGAAATGGGAATCATACCTCAGCGCGGTTCGGACAGAACGGAAACGGCTGAGGTATCGAGCGTACGCGACAAACTAAATACGTTCGAAAGTGAAACAGATACAGGCGTATCTTTGCAACAAAGAATAAAAACGGGGTGACGCGCACCCGATGTGCGCTGGCGGACAGCGACGTGCGCTGACGGATAGCGACGGTCGCGCCGGCTTGACCGGACTTGACCCGATCGCTGACAATACGGTGAAGATATAACCGTCATGCAGTATTCATTTACCCCCGCAATCTTCTCTCATCGATTCTACTCAGATTGAGCATTTGAGCTCCTGCTTCAAACTATGGCATCTGATTTACTATCTACTGCGAAGTACATCCAGGGAATCAACTATGTATCCCGTAGGGTCGCTTCACTCCTTGCCAAGTGATTGATCTTACTATCGGCCCCGCAGTTCCCCTGATCGTTGTTGTGGTGTATGATTGTCGTGAGTGGTGTAGCTTGTACTATTCTATGGGCTTTGACCGTGATCCCCATTTGGATATGCCTTTCCAGTGCTTGTTTTCCCCAAGGAGGTATGCTAGTATCTCGCTCTCCACGCTAACCATAGGCTGATAGTAGTCTTCGATGCAAGATAAAATACATTTGGGTGAGAACTCGACGATGAGCAAGCGCAGAGGGCTGGGTAACATCTTTGATATCACTACAGCGCAGGTGGTGGACCTTTATCTCCGTAATGTATCTTCTAGTGCGTGAAAGCTTCGCTGGAATTATGTTATTTCCTATTTCTCTGATAGTTTCATAGGTGCGATACGTTGGTCTTGCATCTGTTATGTAAGTCAATGGCTGTAACGCACGAAGGGTTACACTGACGATGAAGCTATCTTCAAGTTTTATGGCCTTAGGTAGGTTCGGTTCTAGACCTGATGTAAATGAGCCAATCAAATACATTTGCAGATGGCACGAGTTTTGTGCCCGGGCCACCAAAAGTTAATCTCTCCTACTTGTCTTACACATGATGTTATTAACGATTTGCTCGTAGATGTAAGGATCTACCCTAGAGGGTGTCCGCGCTCATGATTCCCGTAGTTGTAAGCTGTGATATGGTTGTTTTCCTTCATATCCACATCTGACCCGACCACTACGACTTTTTAAATCTCAAGGCAGCACATTATTCGTCACCCTAGGGGACTGGATAGGTCTAATATTTCTTATTGCTGCTGATCGTAAGTTATTGGGCATTATTCATTTCTTCGTCTAATTGATCTAAGTTGATCCACAGTGGTCATGATCATGCGAGTGTATGCGATGTGGAATCGTTCCAAGGCAGTCCTTTGCATACTTCTGCTCGTATACGCGGAACAGAGTATCATAGGCGTGTATTTCACGGCGAGGTATTTTAGCTCAGACACCTATGTCTCAGGTGGGCTTCAGTACTCGCTTCCCTGGTGCATATCTCGTCACCCCTCACCTAGCCACTGTTGTACAAGCTCTCAATTTTTCGACTTGCACCTTCGTGGCCAGCAACATTCCATCATACTACAAGTGGAGCAATATTATCCCCCGGGTGGTTCTCGGCGCGATACTTTTCGTGCTTGCCGTCGTCCCAACCTTGAAAGCATCAGTCCATATATATAAAGCGAAACATTTACGATGGCAACCTAACCGATACATACACCTACTTATTAGAGATGGTGTTCTTTATTTTTTCGCGTACGTTTCACCCTCTTTCACTGATCTCTGGCTGTCTCTAAGAATCGTTAACCGCTCGCGCATTTCCCTCTAGCAATGCACTTATCAACGCATTATACTTGGTGTCAGAGCGCAGCAATCTCTCAGCTGTTACTGTATACATGTATGCGAACGGGCTCCTATTCATCATGACGCCTCGGTTCATCATTGATGTGCAGGAGCTGTATGTTCTTCATAGTAATGGCTGCTGCGAGGGGACCGACGTAGGGTTTGGCGAGGGATTGCATTGCAGTTCTGGTCAATGCACTCCCATTCCTCATATGTCATTCGCGGCAGGCCAGGATTGGTCTGTGGATACGGACACGGGACTCGACAGACTCGGACACTCAACTCGAACGGATACCGGGGGGCAGTAGTACCCTTCTGCCAGTGGGTCAAACTCATAAGCAGAGATGCAGGTAGTTCGCAGGGAATATAGCCAGAGGGAATGTGGCGTAGGCTTGAATAAAGGAAGCTGGGTATAGATAGTCGTGGTGTTAGCTCAGAGGGCGATAGTGAGCCCGGATATCAAGCCGCGGTTCTTCAGCTAGAAGTATTGACAGTGAGGCTGATAAGGATATCAACAGCGGCGTCTACATCATGATTCATGACCGCAACCAAGCGTGAACTCGAGGTTACCGAGGTGGAGCATGGCAGTGATGACTCCGAATGAGCTTGCAGGCCTTTTGGAACTGTCCTCTAACTGTAGGCTCCAGCTTCGATAGCGGTCGCTTGTTCGTCGGAGGGTCCCACGCATACGGACATGCACTGCGTGGCAGACAGTAAAGATGCTTCGCTTTCCAGTGTGCTATGATCTGGGGGTTGGGCGGCACTGCTGGTCAGGAAGGATACAAGATTCCGAAGCCGTTTGCATCAGCTGTTGGTGGTGGTAGTCTCTATTGACGTCGCTCATATCTGCCTTTTTCGCCAGCTGTTCTCCAGGATCTTAAGTATTCTACGTATATACCCTTTTCTTTCTTTCATCAATACTTGTCCCGCGCTGGCTGAGATCCTAATGGTGTCTCTCGTCACGGTGTAATAATATACCACATTTCCTTTCTTCGAGATCTGTTTTCTGTCGTAGGTATCTTGGGTAGTAGGTGGCTCGCTTACGCGGGGAACCGCTGGGACCAGGGATGCCCGGAGGGCCATTAGTATTTGAGTCGCCGCCAGCAAACCCTTGGCATGACCAATCTGCCCAATCAGGTGATTACAGTCGCAGGCCACGTGGTCCAGTAATACCCTCGACGCGCGGAACGACCAACGCCAAATAACTTTGACAAGTCCATGCACGTGGTCAGAGGCCGTTAACGATGTTTTCCCAGAGCTCCAAGTACAGAGGCGGAGATGCAGCAGAGGACGGCGAGGCCAACCAGCCGTTACTCGACGGGTCTCACGAAAATCTCCCTGGAGGAGACTCGGAGGATCACTCGTACTTGTTGTTCGCAGCCGAGGACGAAGACGATTCCGACGGTCATAGTACTCATTCCGTCACCCCCCGCCGCGGAGAACACACCGTTCGATTTCGAGAGGAGGTCCAAGTGATCGGTCCGCCGCTGAGGTCCACCATGCAGAGCCGGGAAACTGGTACGTGCTACAATGCAAGCATATACTCCATTCAGCAACTCCGGCGCAGAGTATGAGCTTGATTCGGATGATTTCGATGACACTACTCTTGCTGAAATTGGGCGCCAACAAAGAACGACGACACGGACCTCGAGATCGGGGCGCCGGCATCGACCTACACCCTTGCTTGCCGGCCTTATGGATTCTGTTACTACCAGGGGGATTCCTGAAACGACCATACCAATGTATGAGTCCGGAAATCAGGGCTCTCTGGCCGACCTCGATCTCGGCGAGGTAGCTGCCAAGCAACATGCTGGTGGTGGAATGATCGACTCTGTCGCCAACATGGCCAATTCGATTCTTGGAGCTGGTGAGCTTTGTGCTATGTGTACTAGGATGCGTTAATAACTGTGCCAAGGTATCATTGGTGCGTACTCTTTCAAGGTAACCGGTCTGAGTGACCTATCAAACATAGGCCTACCTTACGCTATCAGCCAAGCTGGTTTCTTCCTCGGACTGATCCTGCTGGTCATTCTTTGCGGTGTCACAGATTGGACTATCCGTTTAATTGTAATAAATGCCAAGCTGAGTGGCAGAAACTCTTACATCGAGATTATGAATAGCTGCTTTGGCCAAAGTGGCCGTGCCGCTATATCACTCTTCCAGTTCGCTTTTGCGTTTGGCGGTACGTCCGTCTTTCATGATGGCTATAATCTACTGAGTGGCGTGGCCAAAGGAATGTGTGCGTTCGGCATCATCATCGGTCGGTCTTTCTTTTGTTCATCTTTACAGCTCCCAACTATTCCACTCAGGGGATACAATACCTCATGTCATTCGTTGGTTATTTCCAACACTCTACAAGATACCCGTCCTGTCTTTATTCACCAATCGGCAATTCATCATAGCGATCTGCACTATTTGTGTATCATATCCTCTCTCCCTCTATCGTGACATCCACAAACTTTCGCGAGCATCTGGCCTGGCCCTTATTGGAATGGTGATCATCGTCATTTCTATTCTGATCGAAGGCCCGCATGCGGACCCAGATCTTAAAGGAGATTCTTCAAAACGGCTTACTTTCGTAGGCCCAGGAATATTTCAGGCTATCGGTGTCATCAGTTTTGCGTTTGTTTGTCACCATAACTCCCTCCTCATATACGGTAGCCTACGCACGCCGACACTTGATCGCTTTACGCGCGTGACTCATATATCTACTGCGATCGCCCTTGTGGCATGTTCTGTCCTCGCCATATCCGCCTACTGGGTATTCACCGACAAAACGCGCGGCAATGTTTTGAACAACTTCTCGCCTGTATGTGTTTATATCATTTTCATTCGACGACGCTGCTCAAAGAAACGAACACAGGGTGACACCTTGATCAACGTCGCTCGCTTTTGTTTCGGGTTGAACATGTTTACCACGCTCCCCCTCGAACTCTTTGTCTGTAGGGAGGTGAGGAGCCTCTGGACTGATTGGGACTTCGTTGTGTGAACGAGCTTGAATTTCGCAGGTTATCGAACAATACTTTTTCTCGCATGAAACCTTTAGTCCTCAACGCCATCTGTTTTTCACCAGTACTATTCTCTTTGCATCGATGCTTCGTACGTGGTTCCCGTGTTTTTTGTAAATACATATTGATTGTCATGTTAAACCCAGTCTCCCTCATTACCTGTGATCTTGGTGTCACGCTTGAGATCACAGGTGGTGTCTCGGCCACAGCGCTTGCCTTCATCTTTCCCGCCGCATGCTACCTTAAACTCACTGACCCCCGTATGCCACTTTACTCGCGAACGAAACTCCCTGCAGTCGTATGTCTTATCTTTGGCATATTAGTCATGGTCGTGTCGCTGTACCTCGCGCTGGGCAAGGCGTGGACGCGCGAAGGCGAAACCAGGATGTGCGCATGATATCTCTTTTTTCTTTTATCTAGGGGGCCTCGTACATACAACGGACATTTGAAGATCTCTCTCTTCTAAGCAGTACACTCTTTTCTTCCAATAGTAAAAAGTACAAGGATACACACCGAGCGTAATCACGATCATCGATGCAATGCAACGATGGCGCGTAGTCCGGGGACTTTTCCGATGTCCTCTATTTTGGCACCCCTGTCTTTGGATTCGGTCGCCAACAAGGGCGATACATTGGGGAAGCTTTGCCAGAGTTTTTCCACTGCACTTAAGGGCCCCGAAGCGCCATCATTAGGCTCAAACACGAGGAGCCAGATGGCGTCGTACCCGCCCGCTATGTGCACGATGAGACAACAGATTTCAAAAGCGTCGCCGAAAGCAAACGAAAGCGACAAAGGAGACTACTACTCACCACCGGGCACGCCGCCGCAGACGACGCCTTGCTGCGCGATGGAGGCGTCCAAAAGCGCAGTCTGCTCCACAGGTTCTATGGGCACGTCCTCCGCCTCTTTACCCATTTGCCGCATGAGCTGGCGCGTGTTCTACCAGTGATGTGAGCGAACGCACGCATTCGCATTCCCGACGATACTCACTTCACTCGTCCTTCGGACATCCAAATACGTCTCGACGACTGTGCCCAGCTCTGCTGTAACGCTGCTGAGCCACTAGGTACAAGTTTCACCGGTCGTCACGACTCAGCCTATCAACAACGTAAAGCCCCTCTTACCTCCGAAAACGGCGTGCAAGACATGTGCTTGACAGCGGCCGCATACAGCTCCGGTTGTTGCTCGTGCAGTTCGGAAAGGCGCCTAAGTTGTACCGCGAGTGCCTGATTGGACTTGTCGATGGCCGTCCATAACCTGTCCGCTGGGAAAACGAGGTTATCATTGTCGTCTTCGGAATAGAAAGATGGGTGCACGTACCTTCATCGGCTTTTTCTTTGCGCCATTTTTGCACTTTGCTGACGAGGGACGGGGTGTTGCTCCCCGCGGATACGTCCGCCAACACGAGCCTCACGAGTGGCGGGAGCTGAATGGGAACTGCCCGGTTGTCCCAGTGACCCCCTGGACTGAGCGCGGACCACAACGGAAGCGTCCCAGATGTTGTCTAGAATACATCCAACGAAGGAAATCAGTGCACCATCAGATTACGATCAGCGTCGTCATCGTTGCAAAAACTTACATCGCCGCCCTTCATCAGGCCGTCCAGCAGCGCGGGGCTGAACCGCGTGTACAGCTGACTTCCAAACACGGCGGCGGACACGTCGAAGCCGCTCCCGACCTTTCCCTGTGCGAAGCAATGCACGAACTGCGCGGCGTTGTGTGCCAGCTTGCGCGCGTCGCTGTCCGGCCGGGCGAATTCCTCCCGAGTGATAACGCCCAGTCGGAGGAGAAGCGCGGAAACGATGGACGTGATCAGCGCCGCGGAGGAGCCCATCCCGGTCTTATTGACCGCGTCCAGGCGGACATCTTGCGGACAGAACGGGGTAATGCTTTCCAGTGACGCGATCGTCGACGGCAGGTTGAGTTCTTGGAGCTAAGGTGGGCGTATTGGTCAGTTGGGCGCGCCCGAAAGAGGGAGCCGAATAACCTTGGCTTGCTGGGAGTAGAAGTCGTTGTCGCCCACGGCGGCGATGTCGAGGCCATACTGCAGCGCGTCGCGCAGCGATCGGACGGACCCCACGGACGATAGTCGTTCCGAGGCGAGCATCAGTGTATATTTCAGTGCGTAATACACGAACTTGTTCTTGCTGTCGGCCCAAGGGTCATTTCGCGCACTGAACATGGAGTCAACGCAAACGCACCTTTCCGACTCTTGGCTGACCTCCACCTTTCCGTCATCATGAACAGTAGCAGAATAGGCCCATTCAGCTTGGACAAACTGGGGTGATCGCACGATGATCTTATATGCCTGACCAGGTTGCTGGCCGTCCTGGATAACAGCGTAGAATCGAGACGAAGCCGAGATCACCAAACCTGTGAACTGCTGGTCGAGCACAAGGTATCCCCCGGCGATAAGAACCTTTCCTGGAGCGGAAACGACGATGGTGGACGACATCAGACTCTCGCATATTCGGATGGCGGTTGGGGTTTTTCTAACAAGATAAGGTACCAGCTGACTAATCGTGATGTGGATGTCTATTTTTCTGTGCGCAAGAAAGCTCGAGATACATCATGACTGTCCCGCACGAGCGAACCAGTGCCTTTGCTGGCCGCACGTCGCATTTTTGCAGCCGGGACAACGGAGACCCATTTGTATGCTCACCGGCCCACACTTGCCAGAAGAGTAGTCGCGGAGGTGCTGTGCGGTGATATCGGCGAGAGCACGAATGAACACAGGGGACTCGTTGAGAGATTCTGCCCGCTGCATCTCCATCCCAAGCTGTTATAATCGCGCCGTGATATAGGTACGTCACATCAGCGAACGGGGCATCGTGGCGGATGCAAGGGCATGTTTACCTCTCTGCCCTCCTTTAGGTACTCCAGGTCAATCTCGTAGAGTGTCTCGATATGATCGCTCGTGAAAGCGATCGACACAAGAATCACTTGCTTCTTCCCGAGGCGTGCGAGTCCCTTTATAGCTTCGCCAGTTTGCATACCCATCCATGCGGAGGGTCCGACTTGGGATTGCCATACCAAACGATAGGGGTTCGAGTGTCCGAGTCGATCCATGACGGCATTCACCGAGGCAGATACTTCGAGAATGTATGGATCTCCACGATTGACCACGGACATGGGCAGCGAGTGCGCCGAAAAGAGGAGTACGACGTCGGAGCGATCGGGGGGCTGGAATTTCTGTAGTGCGGCTTCGATGTTTTGCGCGACAGCCTGAACAAGGGTATATGGTGAACCGGTGGAGTGCCACGTCACACAAGCGCACCTCTATAAAACCAGGGTGGGTGCCCCAGCGGTCAATCACACTCCACTCAATGTCTCCCATCTCACCCGCTCTTCCCCGCCGGAAGAGCTCGTTCAAGCTGGATCCTGTCGTACTACAACTATACTGAGGGTACTGTGTGAATGCCACAGCACGCCTCACGCCGTCAGCTTTCAGCCGGCGAGCGGTCTCCTGTGTGAGTGGGTTTGCATAACGAAATGCCACATACGGCCTGTGGGGAGCGGTCTCGGGATGGAGTTCGTCGAGCAGTGCACACATTCCGGCGCCTTGATATTCAGTATACCGAAGAATGGGGGATCCGCCGCCAATTTCGGCGTACTGCTTCTCGATTTGGGGTGTCCGCCGTTTGGCGATGAGGGGGGCGAGGACGCGCTGAAATGGTAGTGGTATGAGGTCGCCGTCCATGAACAGGTTTTTCAGAAAGTCATGAGTCTCCGGAACCTGTGATGGCACACGAACGGGTGAACAAAACACAAGTGTGGTGACTATCCACGTACTGTGGATGGTCCGCCCATATTCAGCATTACAATGGCTGGTGGGATGTTATAAATGCTTTGGAACGCCAGAGGAGGGTGATATAGGCACCTGTGGGACTATGGCAAGGGGTGAGTATGCTCGGGACGACAGAGTAGATTCACATTCACAAGCCCACCTTTTGTTCTTGGAGGGAGAGCCATAGATTGTCGCCATGCGACGTACGTGAGGGGCAGTAAAGCCATTGATTCTGAAGGCCTGAGGCAACATGGGAGGCAGTGGTCAAGCTGCGACCGGTCGCATCGAGGTAAACTGGGAACGCTGATTCGCTGGCAGCTCGGGACGTAATGGGTGACTAAGCGACTACTACGAATTGCTAAATGGGTGCTAGGAGATACAGGAACTATGCAAGAAAGGCTAACAATACATGAGTAATAAATAGTTCTGATCTAACTTTTCACCGTGCAGTGCGAGAAAGTAGGGGCAATGGGGGATATGGGCCCAAGACGTCGGAGGCAACGGGGAAGCGAGGCCGCCTTTGGTCAAAGCGTGAGTACGCGGGAAGGGGTTCGGTGTCTAAATGGCCTTTGGATGGAGCGATGGGTTCGCAAAGCAGGGCTCTGCTGGAACGAAATCCAGGAGACGGAACCCCAGTGAGCGGGGGGCCCTGGGTGAGTGGGTGGCTGCATAATGGCGGCAATCTCTGGGAACGGGTCGTCATAGGGAGTATCGATGGGGATTCTCCGTTCTCAAGAGCGGAAAAAGCGGTGGGATCATTGGCGGAGTACGGAGGAGGCTCAGGAACCGAGGATTGGATACCGAGATATGAAAGTGGGTATAGTACCTGAATGACATCGCGAGTTGAAGGCAGTGAGCGATTATCATCCGAATTGCTGTGCGAGGGGACTGCCTCGTCGCCGATTTCCTATAGTCGGATGTGAGCGGCTAATGTGATTATGATGATCAGGAGGCTGTACGTACGGCGTGCCTGGTGCAGACAGGGCATGTACAGCCTGCAACGAAGACGGTCTCCTGCATGGCGATAGCCCAGCGCTGTTGAGCCAAGTAGTCGTTCATCTGCTCGTCACGGTGGTAATTCTGCAAGGTGAAATATCAATATGGATCGTGATCGACGATGGCACCCGCTGGACATGCCTCGTAGTCTGGCTGGGACGTAGGCGGAAATGGCTGCTGTTCTGGAGAGGAGAGGAACCGTTCGAAGTTTGAGAACATGGGGGAATGTGAGGAGGGACATAGGCAGGGGCTAGGGCATATAAACCTCGAGACAGGAGCCAAATGAGTATATGATCGGCGGGGCGCTCCACGGATCAATATTTTGGG
>JBBPKG010000177.1:0-12125 GCA_038089115.1 Fistulinella cinereoalba | reverse complement strand
CTATCACTTGCTCGGGCGAACTGTGGACACGAGACACGACCGTACGTCTTGGTGACATTTCGTATGGCAAGTAGGGGAGTCGGGGTTCCAGCCTAGCACATTGATTCTGACGTGGTGCCTTATGATTTTCATGGCCATCTGAGTGACCAGGTGCTCCGACTTTTTCATTTTCAATCGCGTACTACAAGGTCCTTATAGCGAGCCCACAATGCAGCCCGTTGTCACCCGACATGATGTCAGGTATAAGCATCGAGCTGGTGAGTTTTAATCTTCGCGGTGTGACGAGCTAACGGCAGACACTGCGCAAACGCACACGCACAACGCGCACAACGCACACACATACGCGCGCCCGCCCCACAAGTACTGTTTCGACCACAGTTGCCTGCCTGCTGCCCTGCTCATGCCACAAGCTATCAAGTGGCAGGTAATATTAACATTTGCTGATGAATAAAACATTGGGCACACCAAAACCCCAGCGTCCGAGAGGCTCATAAGAGACTCGGACGATAATCCGATCCAAGGCCACAGATAAGACAACCATGACAAGCAGATCTTTGACATGTTCTTTCGTATAAACATGTGGTAGTTCGACGCCCACAGCGAATAAACCAGTGGCAATGAAATCACGTATGACTTCAAGCGCTATTTTGTTCTTTCAGGACTCGGAGCCAACCCGAGAGCGAGGATCAAACATGTTGGCTACCTAAGGTCTAATGAGTACACCGAATCTAGTCCCGAGAACGACTTCATTGACTAAATAGCTAGAAACGACTTGAACTAACGAACGGAACAGACAAATAAAAGAACTGATACAACGACAAGAGACTACATCATGACCGTCCCACTGTACCGTGCGGCCAGAAGTCACATTAGTGTCGCTTGCGCCGCCGTTTCACTCACCCACCGAATCCCTTGTAAGCTCCTCGGCTCGGCCCCTCCTCCCGCCAGGAAATGTTACGCGTTGCAAAAACTCAACCCACTCATATTGCTGCCAGTATTGCGAGCTCATGGTCGGTAAAGGCCACAAGCATACTCCAAAGGCCGCCTCCAGCGCAAGCACACAAAAACAGAGAAAAAATATGTCAAGCATGCTGCGAAAAAAAAAAAGGCACTGTGACCTCAAATGGCCCAGAGATTGGTCTGACCATGTCCGGGATCCTGACGTGGACATCTTGTATAACGTACCCCTCTCTCCTGTGACTATAGTAGTATGGGGACCCCGTATTTATTCGTCTGTTATATTTCAGGCTGTGGCAAAACCATGTGTTGCGCCGCCATCCCAGTGCTCTCAGATGGACTCCGTACCCTTGCTGGTAGAGCGTATGCAAAGTTTGGGAGGGTATCCACGTGAACTCGGGTCTGTGGTCTCACGACTCCTTTGCGAGTTTATTCATGGCGTCCAATCGTTGGTTTACCCTGGGCTTCGCTACGCTGTGCTGTTCCAAAGGACAGTTCAGCCCAGGAAATGGAGAATGCCGTTTCCATGTCGTCTAGCTGGTAGAAAGGTTGATCATACCACGGTTTCCTCTAGTGCATTCACAGGAAATTACAAATGGTTTATGGTAAGTGCCATACGGTCGCGATGCATCTATCCCGATCATCCTCAGCCACGTACAGGCTCCTCCTAGGATGAACAGGGCGCCGACGGCGCACCGGTCCATGTACTTGCTTGGATCGTGCCATGGAACTAAGTATGTACGTGTTTCAATCACCTTGTTGACGGCCTGTGTGTGTAAGGAGGGTTCGGCAGTTCTGCCCCATCGACATCGGTGATGCACTGTTTAACTTTCTGCATTCCCCAGGCCAAGCATCATTCTCCATTACCGCTCAGGGCCATGCACCAAAGTATGTCCATGGCAATCCCCAGGTACTGTATGATGGCCAGAAGTCGTGGTACCGTTTGTGCCGTTTCGCCCTTTGAGGGAAGTGATCTCTTTGGGTTCCGTCATGATATCCTAGACAGTTTCGAGTCAATGATAAGCTGAGGCTCTTCAGACATGGAAGTGGGAAACATATGACATTTTGATGGTACAGTGCACGATGAGCAGCCATAATGAAGATGACGAATATCAGTTCACAAAGAATAGCTGCTTGAAACATTGCCGTGTTCAATAGTAGGAAACATTAGGAAGGGGAATAACTTGTCCAAACTTGAAAGTATCCGTGTACTCATCCCTAAGGTATGTACTGCGAACAATGTAATACGCCTCTTCCTTTATGACAACTTGTCGAGTATCTTGGACGCCTGCCACCGGACTTCCGTTAAATCGATGCTTGGCGACCCGGGCAAAAATCTGCTAGATGTCTGTAACAACTCACATTACGGTGGCAGGGCGTCACTAATGGTCTCGATTCGAACTCTATACCAGCATAGTTGAGGAATGCGTACAGTGATCCGATCAACAATGTCTCAGTTAATGATGATCGATCGAGGGCGGCCTATCGTGGGTAATCATCAAAAACTGTTCAGCCGAAATGAACCACAGTCGTTCATGAGTATCTACACCTCGGATTGCTTTGCCTCCTCTACCTCAGCTTTGAATATATCTCCTAAGGAGCTGCGATCACGCTGCCTCACTATCAGAGGTTTTCCCGTTCCCTGTGAGCCGTCGTCGTTGAATACGTTCTCCGTGCGACATACATTGATTTCGAGAGGGAATGTACCCATCGTCGATCGGTCGGCGGCACGAGACCGAGTCTGAGCGAGGCCAACGCGCGCGACAATAAGTAAGGGAGATATTGTCTGCAGATCTTTATCAAGCGAGCACGCGACGAAGCCTGGTACCACTCACCGCAATCTGTGTTGCGATGCCGACACCAACAATGCCAGACTCATGGCCAGACGCAAACAGCACAAACATGATAATAGTGGCCACCGTGATGAGTGCCCCGCATTCCAATATCAAAAGCATCATGCCCCGGTAACTCAGACTTCTCTGACTGGCCAATGGAGCAGTCCTACGATCTGCTTTCCAAAGGCGATATGAGATGCCAAAGTTCGCCGTGAGGTTCGTAGCCATCTCCAGCCCCCATCCAGATAAGCCAAAACGATATAGCTGCCAGTGCGTGCCCGTGGCTGTCCCCGGGATAAAACTCGATGTAGCGATCGTCCCGATACCTTGGACTCCCGTCAAAACTCGACTTCAGACACCCCGTAAGACCCAGACACTCACAGACATGCGCAGTCCAGAGGATCAACTGTCATTCGAGTTCAATAGAGTATCTAACCAGATCATGCGATCAACACCTACAGGGACAATACACACTCTAAATTTCCGCCCCCAGAGGCCATATAATCGCCATATCTGACGGGAAATCAATGTGGTGATAGGCAACAAAAGGTAACCGCATGCATACCAGTAGAAGCTCTTGCACATATGTCTGATTTGAACTCAACGGTTCACGCGTAGCATGAAGATATAAATGAGGTGCCCACATTTATCACATAAATGTAGAAGCCAACGAGGAATGCTGGACTTGCACCCGGATTGGAGTAGTAGTCGTCAGTGTTAACTCCAGGGGAGAATGCCTGCAACAGCACGACGAGCGTTATGGCGACATGGGCGGTAGATAATGAAAATTGCAGGACGGCTGCACTGAGAACCCTGATTGATACTTTTCAGTGAAACACTAGTTGATGCAGACCGAACCCGAGAGGGCACACCTGTGGGATGACGTGGAATTCGAGGACAAAACATAAACACAGAATCCAAACAACATGCAACTTGCGCGCGTTTTAGCAGAATCTCCGACGGAAACCATGCGACATGAACACGCACTTGATCCCTATGATCCGTTCAGTCAGCATGTGAAGGCAGGGGGTAGTTACAGTCAGGACACAGTACCGTAAAAAATGGATTCCAACCACGCGCAAGTCAGGTACATCTGCCCGAGTGTCTGAGGCATGATGAAGGAGTTACGCCCGCCGGGGATAGGGAGGTTTCGACCTGCATGCTGGCACCTATATATGTAGCCACGGAAGCTCTGGGCGCAAGCTGAACATGTGCATAGATTCTGCCTCATATTTTTAGACGGCCCACGGCGCTACGGCGAAACATAACACACCGGATATTCAGCTATACGTAGTATTCGTTTCATCGAATAGCGGCCTTGCAAAATCCACTCGTGTGGCTGTGGTTCGGGCCAAGCCTAAGTGAAATGCCGCGTGGGCAAGTACTAGCCAGGCAGCTCATCCATGGTTTGCGTAACCACTGCACACCCTGTATCGACATGCCAAGATCGTAGAAAGGGGAAGGTTGTACTCCTGGCCACTCGTGAGACGTCATGGACAAGCGAGGAACGTCGTGAGACATTTAATATTGGCAGTGCAATGTCAGCCTGGAAGCGTCAGCAAGCCCATTTTGCAAGATTGCAATGAGTTCGAATGGAGGATCAAATGATGCTGATCCGATGGAGCGGATTCCAAGTCTATTTGCTTCAAATATGTCCAGAATCGCCCGCGGGTGCATATCTTCGTCTTGCTCCACCGTCCGATGCAATGTCCTTGATCGGATCGTTCGTGGCGATTCTTTGTAGCGCGCCCTCAACAGAGTCACAATACGTGAAACCCGCGTCATCAGAATCATGATCAATAGACCCAGCCCATGACCATCGGCTAAAACAATCCCACAGATTCCGCGTCCAGATTGCTATGTTAACTTCTTTGTATAATCAGCGACAAGCTCCTTCACAACCTTCTCCAATTTGGCTGCATGCTTTACATAGATTGACCCTTCTGGGTTGTACAGCCGGCAGTTGTCAAATATGAGTTGCGCATCGTCTAAAAATACCCTGGAGTTTGGATATTGGTTGGTGTTAAGCTTGTGCTCCATCGTGCTGAGGTCTACATGGAGAGGTAAGTGGAATTCCGATGAGCCCGGATGAGACGAACCCATGGGTTGCTTGATAACCTCATAGTAATCGACCACTTCATCTCCGTTGACAGGAACTAAGAAAGGCCACGCATTCGGGTGAGCCTTCATGTCCCCAAGCAGCCGATGCATGAAATTGTGCTCGGCACTCTGCGGTGTCGAACGGAAACTAATATGACGGGAGAGTCAGACTCGGGCGATGTGTGTTAGATGGCCAGCCTCACAACGCGGACATTCCCGGGGTCCAACCGCTCTCCCCTGTTGTGTTGTAAAGACGGGAAGCCAGCAAACACGCAGGAAGACACTTACGGAGCCCCGGAACATCTCTGGGATCCACCGTAGTACCTTCTGGTGCACCTTCTTGAAACTGGTCTAAACCCTTGTATACAATGTGGGACCTTGATTTTTCTCTGATCTTGGCCACAATCGCCTCTCGTTGGCGCGCAATGATGTTGACTTTGTCGAGGTAATCGACTTTGCGGAGCATCGCGCACTGCATGATCGTTCCACCTTCGTAATCCTTGATGTAGCCTGCCCAGACAGATCGGGGTAGGGTAATATCTTTCGAAAACCCCTGCTTCTTGAAGAAAATCACAGCAAAGTTGTCTGCGTAGGTTAGAAAATGCATCACGTTCGGGTATATCTTGCGTATATGTGCTTTGAAATGATCCATGAGCATACCTCCGTAGCCCTAAAATACTTTTACCAAGCGGCCAATACAAAGTGAAAACAAAGCATACCTTGACTTGGTCAACAGAGGCCGTAGCAAAGAAGACAATTTCCGCAAAGCCACGGTGAGGAAATGGGCGGTAGCAAATCCCTCCGACCACCTTATATCCCCGTTTGATTATGGCGAGTGCTTTGGAATGCTTGTCGTACACAAGACGAGCAATGTATTCTCTGGGCATCATCGGCAGTTGTGTTCGGAAGAGCGTTTTCAAACCCGTGAGGATCACCAGTGAACGGGGCTCCCCGTCATTCTCGACTGCCGTCACCTGGATGACACCCTTTCGAAGTTCGACGAAAGCTGCTTTCTCAGTCTTCGAAGGGGGCTGTGAATGGACCATGTGTTAGTCCGATGGTTACATGTATTAGACGTCACACACATGGGTAGACGCTGATGGGCCCGCATCAACGGTGACGCCGGTGGCAAGTCTCGTTAATTGAGATTCATCCATCTTTTCCTCCACTTTCACTTTTGTGTCTGGAATGTGTCCGTTCGTACCGTTCGCCTCCAGCTGCATATTGGATGAAGGTGCGGTCTGTGATTTGGATTTCATGCTTGACGTTTTCTTTCCAGCTCTCTGGTTCGACTTTCGTGCCGGCATGGGCGGCATGTCTTGCGGATGGTTCTGCGACACCTGGACAGCAAGAGGTTTATCCTCCTCCTCCTCCTCCTCTTCCTCGTCCGCATCGCTCAGGGACGATAGTGACAAACGGCGTCTCTTTGTGGGTGGCTCTTCGCCGTCACTTAGCATCGAGGATGTAGGGGAGTGGACCCTCTCCAGTGGGGATGAATGTCCTACGAAGATCCGTCAGCCACAGTGGGCGGTTGCCACGGAAGACCTCACCAATAGAAGGGGATTGCATTGAGATGAGTGAAACGGGAAGTTTCATTTGTTGCCTCAGAGGCAAGATATCGTCGTCCGTGTAGTCGAAGTCAAGTAGTCTGTCTACCTCCTGGAGAAAGAAAGCGTCATGTCCCGGTTAATAAACGACCAAACGGGGCACCAGGGTAAAATGGTTGCCAACCTAAGACGAAGAATGAGGAATTCAGTGGTGGACCCGGTAGTTCAATAGTCGAAGCGCAGCTTGCCTGGAGCATCTGATCAAGCCGAATGGCTAAACGACCCCTCCGGGAAAACTCCTCTCTTCCCAGGACGAGTTCGTCCGCCCCGTGGTCCGCCACTTCGTGTCCACATATACAGGTGCACACATATGCAGGTTCGTCGTCTTCGTCGGAGCCATACTGATCCAATGCGCCGAGGGAAGATTTGCGGCTCCCTGCGTCAGCCGGTACGACTTCAATGTCGGGTGGAGGTCGGAGGCCGAGGCAAGTATCGCACGCGGAGCACGGTGCATGTCGGGCGATCTTGAACGCAAGTGCAGCGTTCGAGAAAGATGGTGAAGCAACGGGTGGATACGTCAGTCTCATGGGCATTGGCCAAGTCGTCTCCAGCAGGACCGGACTCGCTCACACGCCGCCCTTGCGGAGACCCCAACCACTCCGATATAGCACTTTGCAATTGCAGGCTGAATAGCAAGGACGCAACTCATTTAGTCTACAGAAATCGCTAGACGGTATAGCATCTGATGCCGCAAATATAGGACAGCTGAGTGGACCTGTCTAGTATACGCAGGAACAGGAATATCCATTCAAAGTCTATCGTCCCGAGAAAATGAATCTGTTATGAGCAAATCCTGGATTGCAAACGCCGTCAGGTGTAATCATGGTAGACTATAACTACGAAACTAACATCGGGTGCAAACGGCCACGAATGGAACGCTTGTACGAGTGTCGCCCAGTCATGGGGATCCATCTCACGCACGGGCTTGGAAGTATCGACCGAGCGGTGTCCAGGGAGGGAGCCGTCCGTAAGCTTACCCAGCAAGGTTGATGCGCCAGGTGCAAGATGACTAGCCAAGAACAAAGCATGAGTGGTACAGACCGAAATAAATCATACACACTTGATAGCACGTTTAAGCGGGGTCGACTTGAGAACGAATAGTTTTCGTAAACAAAAGTCCCACTTATCGAGGAGACCTTTTTCGATGATCTATCAGATGTGTCAGTGTCATCCTAGCCAACAGAAATCTAGTAGGTGACCTGTTCTGACAAAGGGTCCAGAGTAACCGCCACCATATTCCTTCCTTGCCTATTTTTCTTCGAACGTCCTTCAGTGGTGGCAATGCTTGGCGGCCAAAAGTTGTCTTCATACGGCCGAAGGATGGATGGAGGCACAACCTCCCGAAATGACGAAACAGCTTCGGCTATGATGGACAGTTTGCACCGATTCTTGAGCTTGGCAGCATTACTGGTATTCGCCGATATACGCTGCGAAAGTCTATTATTACAGGCCAGGTGACGAAACAACTTGAGCGGACCTCCCACACGAAATCATGCATGATATAGCTCATCGGAACTCTGCCGTAGCGAAACAGCCAGCCCCTGTCAGGCACGAGACGCAACAGTTGTGCGATGAGCTGCTCGCCATAGATGGAAGTTGGGAGATGTGCAATAAAACGGAGTGGAGGGTCAGCTGAAGATGATATAAACAACAAATTCTGTGGACACGGATGTGACATACGTTCGTGCCAATCAGATGTTTCAACGTCACTCAGATGGCCCTGCGCCTCCAGATTATGGTAGGTGCCCCACAAATGTCCGTCCCAAGGGAGAACTTTCACGCGCGGATCAGCCGCTTCGAGTGGCTAATCACGTTCAGTGTGCGACGCAAATGGTAGGGGTACATGGACCTACCCAAAGGCTATCCAGAAAGGACTCGGAATTCTCGAGTACGATGATCTTCCGTATCCGTTCCTTCGGCAGCTGCATTAGAGCACGCGTCAAGACCCCTGGACCTGCGAGAATTAGATGTGCCAGAGGACCAGTAAAACAAGAACGAACCTGGAAATGCCTCAATGATGACCTTGTCCCGTGTGCCATCGGGAACAAACGCCTCTGCGACGCTGGCTGCTGTCTCGGAATGGCGTAGAGAGACATGATGTTTCAGCAGCGATGCACCGGCTGGCGTAGGGAACACCGGAGCTTGCAGTGCACTGCACCGTTTGGCCGCGACAGAAAACCAGCGCGTGGAGGACAAACGCATGAGCCGTTTGCCGAAATTCAATCATTTTGCAAACTTTGGCCATTACGTCATCCATGAGATGACCAGACCAACTTGATTGCTCCGTTTACCTCGTCACCAGGTGCGAGCTACTCCCCACAGGCATCCCGCAGGAAAGGTATACTCGTGACAAAAAAACCCTCCCATCAGCCTAGTACGTCATTCCCGCATCGGGAACATTGTTGACCGTAACGGTCTAATCAGGCATTGGAGAGTCCCAGGCGTGACCGTCGTCCAAGTCCGAAGCACAGGTGCGTTCCAAGCCCGTCCTTGCGGTCTTGACAGACTGTCGTGTTTTTCAGTTTCTGCAGATCGCCGAGGAAAGCAAGCGCCTGTGTCGGCAATATGGCGTCTCCCTCATCAATGATCGTATCGATGTGGTACTCGCCGTCGATGCGGTCGGGGTGCACTTAGGCCAAACAGATATCCCGGTGCATACGGTACGGTCCCTGCTGCCTGGCCGCGTATTGAAGTTAGCTCGGGATTGGGTTTCCAACGTTCACGGTCGGGCTATACCTTCCGTCTGTACAGGCCAAGGGCGTGGCCACTATTGGCGCTGGACTCGCCCACGGCCCAGTCTGGGAAGGAGCGTGAGTTGATTTCCCAGTCTCTGATGAGTCTTCCGTCACCCAGAAATCGGAATGGGTGGTCGCTCTTACTGGGCCCGTCGACTGGGTTTCGGACGGGACGACAAACTGACAAACGGACACCGGCTTTGGGTGCACACTGGGAAATTCTATCGCTATCCTTTGCGGTGTCGTTTGGGAGCTGGCAAAGAGCGAGGACGGGACCAGCAACTCGAGGACAGCGATATGCTGACCCAAGCGATTGGACAGTATGTTTGTCCGACTTCCACACCGCTCCGCTCAATGAAAACGAGCAATATGGCACAAGAGGCATATCAGATCCAAACAGCAGATTCAGACCTCTGAGTCCACTACATTGTCGTCAACATCAATATTCTCACCATTGGCTACGCGCTGGATAAGATGGTCAATCTCTGCCTTATGAATCCAGCGGTGCTCTTGCCATCATTTCCAAGGACGATGAATGAGATGAGGACGCTGTCAGGATACGAGTCACTGGAAATAACAGAGTGTCGTGAAAAGCTGTTCATGACACCCTGTTATTTCTTCGCCCTCGTCGTCTTCGAGGTAGTATATCAGTTGCATTCGAAAGAATATTCGGTGATAATGAGACCATGCCTAGGGTCTGGTGCACAGAGTTCCAATAGTTCGCGACTGAGTCTCGTTTGCAGAAATCCTGAGCTGGCAGGAACAACACATGGAGGTCCCTCGGCAATTTTCCGCTCGCATCCTCGTGGCTGAGGGAGGTTGGATATGTGTCTATGCAAATACACGAGTGCACACAGCAGAACCATCAATTAAACACTCACTTGAAAACAAACGGAATCGCACTTTGCGAATCTTGACCGAATGTTTACATTCATCGTATGGATATAGGTCTGGTAAACCGCCATGCACTTCCTTGCAAGGCTCGACGCGTAGTATATCGGGACGTTGTGGAGGTCGGGATGCTTTTTCCAGTACTCGTCCAAAATGAGCAGCAGCTCCTGCGCTCTGCCCAGAGCGAATGCAGGGAGCAAAACGTGTCCTCCGCATCGGATGACCGAGTACACAAGACTCGTAAACCGTAAATCCTTTTCTTCTCTTCCTTCCAAACTCTGCACGTCATATGTATGTGCTCTCCACAATGAGTACGTCTAGCCGAACAGGAGGAATCTCCGCTTTGACCAGGTGGCGATCCTCTTCGCGAGAGTAGTCGCCAGTATAGAGGATTTTAAGACCTGCAATATCTATCAAGTACATACAACTTCTCCCAACACATGTCCCGCATGGTAGGGTGTAAAGGAAACACCAGGACATGGAGTGATCAGCTGATGTGCCGAAACCGGGATAATGGAAGAGAGCGACATGGATAGCTCCAACGGCGTGAAAAGGGCATCGGACGATGACGAACTGATTAATGAGCATTTGATTGAGACATAACAAGTGAAGATGCACGGCCAACCTCGTACAAACAAAGTCTTGCATCATGAATTTGTGGACATCCTTTGTCGGGTGGATCATATTGTATACTTTGCCTTTGCCGTCCTTGAAACTGGTCTGCAAGAAATGTCAATCCAGATGAAACATGAATGGCATATTTCCCTGACCTTTTCCATAATATATGTCAGAGCAGCAGCATGGTCAAGATGAAAGCTTTACGTTGATTTAAATCAACGTTGAGCACAGACACAATCATATGAGCACGACGTACTGCGTGATCAAAACGGCATCCACAGTACCCCAGTCTAGCTCGTCGACGGACGGCAGCGACACCATACCGCTATACGCAGGATGGACACCGGCATCGCAGAGTTCGATCCCCTATTCAGAGAACCCGCAGTGTCCTCGCACGGACCATAGAGATCATCCTCAAGGAAGACTTCCCGCAGGTTAGCGCAGCCTCCGATAACCAGAGTTCTCCTTCGTTGAACGGTTAGTTTTCTAGCCCTCTTGCAGCATGCGGGCCCAGTCGATCACTTGCTCAGGCAGACCATGGGCACCAGAAATGACCGTACGTCTTGGCGGACATGTCGTATGGCAAATAGGATAGTTGAGGTTGGAACCCAGTACACTGATGCTGACGTGGGGGTTCATCATCGCCATCCCTGGGTGAGGAGGTGCTCTGCCCTTTTCGCTTTCAACCGTGTACCGGTGCGCTTCCCCTCTTGCAGCCCCACTGACCCACGACCGCCCCAACACATGTACCACGCCAAGGACGCCGAGGACAAAGATCGTGCAAAGTTGTGCAACTCCATATCCGAACCACAGTGGGTGCCAGCGCTGCCGTCGAGGGACCATCTGGACGCCCATGTCATCGTCTGAGGGAGGTGTTCCTCGAGCGGCAATGGACGTGTTGAGGCGCTGGCTGAGCGAGGTTCTGCTCGTCACCAGATGGCTAATGGTCCCATGGCATGGCCCCTTGGCGCATGTCCCGTTTCCTTTTCCATTCGAATCCGGAACAAGTCTGCACCATTATGGCTCATGGGAATTGTTCCTACATACCTGAGATGTATTTGGAAGCTCCCTCGATCAAGGGAACTCCTGATACACGCCTGGACCAGTACCATGCACGACACACAGAAGGTGCTGTACATGATCTCCCCCTTGCCTATTTTGCTTTGAACGTACTTCGTGGTGGCAACGCTTGGCTGCCAAAAGTTTCCTCCGTACGGCCGAAGCACGGTTGGAAGGATACATAGCTTCCCGAATGGTCGGCTATATAATGGAGAGCTTGCACCAATTCTTCAGCTTGGCAACACTGCTGGTATGATACACGCTGCGAACGTTCGTTAGTGCGGGCCAGAGCAGGAAACAGCACGAGCGGGTCTCCCTTACAT
>JBBPKG010000176.1:0-13034 GCA_038089115.1 Fistulinella cinereoalba | reverse complement strand
TAGTCGGGGAAACGAGGGCAATGCCCTTTCTATATGCTGTATTGGTTGGAGATATCCGCTGTGAGGGGGGGAGAGGAGCGAGGAGAGGTTGGAGAGGGTGGGAAGCGTATTTCCTATCGCCAAGCCCCGTTCGTTCGGCGGCATTCGCAACCCCATTCATTTTAATATCATTCTTTTGTTGTACGTGTGGCGCTTTCGGGCTAGAAGCTTGAAGGAGCTCGGGAAAGGAGGTCGTCTGTGGCAATTTGACATTGTCGGCAGTAGTAGTTGTGTACTTGTACTTGGTCGATCGTTCGTCGTTCGTTCGTCGCGTTCGAGAAGTCTTTTTGTCTTCCCTATTTGTGGGTCTGGGGGTAAGTGCTTCCTTGAATCTTTCGATCTCAAAAGGATCCGTTGACACCGAGAGAAGGAGAGCTTGTGAACGCGCTAGACAGGCCAGTACCAGGCAGCCACCTTGTCACCCATGATGCATGATGGGGGACCCTGTAGTTTGATGTGACGTCTGGCAGGCTTGCAACAGAGCCGCCAAACGAGGAATAGTAATGGCGATGACGTCCCGGTCCGGTCCTCTTCTTTAAGGGAGCAGGATAACGGTATGTCGCCCAAGGCTTGCTTCTGTGATTTACCGAAACCTCGCCTTCTCAAAAGTCGATCAGGCGTTCGAAGTCGATAGCAGATAGTGGGTTGACCGGATTCGCCAGCGCCTTGTCCATATCCAACAGAGGGAAAGATTGATCGATCGGTGGTCAGGCCTGAGAGAAGAAGTGGAAGGCGAAACGAATGTCAGCGCTTCGTGGAGGTGCCCGTCTTGTCAGTGACGATCGTACCGTACATGCCGTTAATACACCTCTTCAAGAAGATCTGGATAGCTCGTTTTCTTCAGGTCAGAGGGCTTTGTCATTCGCCGCCACCTCGGAATTGGGAAGGATTAAATTTTCTGGATTTAGGTTGTGTCTAAGTCAGAAGCACCGCAGTCTCTTCCACTTCACTATCTGCCCATTCTAAACCCATCCGATCGTAGGCTGGAAACGGTGCCGTACGTCGTGATGGTTAGTATGATGTCATCATGACGAGATGTCGATTAGCGTTCATGGCACCTTGTAGAAAGAAAGAAAACATATTCAAGGCTTCACGTTCCGATTGGCAGTGCATGCCAAACGTGGCTGACCGCTGGCCTGTAAGTAAGATGAAGAGGCCTGCAGTCAGACACATTGAGAATACTAAAAGGATGTCTGGAAGCAGGTCCATCCAGGTTCATTAACTGGTATCGTTGATAACTTGGGTGGGCGTTTGGGGGTCCCCATGTCTCAACAGCACCGTCAGCACGACAGACCTCTTGCGCTGACAAGAACTATATCATCCGAATTACGGCAATTATACTTGAGTGTAGGCGCTTCTCCGACGGCGGCGTCGCATAACTGCAAGTTCGGGTGACCTTAGCCTGCCAACGCACAAGCCAAGGTAACGCGTGGTGGTCGCCGATAGATGTCATCGGCGAACGTGAGGATGAAATTTATGGCATTGTGGCGATTGCTACGTGGCTTACCCATTCCGAATCCTCTGAGCAGTTTAGGAAGCTACACGGACACCTATCATGCGTTTCGCCACTCGTCGTGCGCCAATCATTAGGGAGCAGGATTCCGAAATCAGAGAGTCACTAGCATGACATACGGAAGCAATGAAGGCCCGAAAGGGACCATCATTCGAGACGTCAAGTCGGTCACGTCGTCATAGATCTAGATTTTCCGCCACTTGGCAAGCGACAAGCTATGCAAGTTCTGCAGTGATTCATGAAAAACATCGGCGGACCTGGTCAAACACGTTGCATTGTTATCAGTCGTCGATGATGGCGCACTGGTGGTCGCTTCCCTTGCTCGATAAATTGCTCTGTACTTATGTCCATGGTAACTTCAAAACCACGGGACAGGCTCCCTGACGGCACACAAGTGTGGGCCATTGCGGCGGAGATCTGTTTTTGTGATTGCGACTGAGGCCGAACCTATAAGCGACAACGTCGTCTACCAGCCATAAAGTTTCAAGAGGGCATGTGAACCAAGGAAGAAGGGTTGATGTTTGACATTGCTAACGGCGTCCTTCAACCATAGCTAGAGGATGGGAAGCCACACGACGACTCCTCGGTTGGTTCCGAATCATTCAACATCAACTAGTCTCGATGCCATTCGTTCTGGGCTACCCTCAGCACGCCTCAGGATCTTCCAATGACCAAAACGGAAGGTCCCGAGGCAGAAGATCTCGAGGCAGCCCTCGGGTGACCAAAAACGGATAGTGTCGAGACTAAACATCAACTTGATTCCCATGCTAATCAAGATGTCAAGACGTATTCGCTACTCAAGAACCATGTAATAAAGTGTGAAACACTTGCTTACAAAGGCACTTTGTGTCTATGAGGCGAAGGATTGTATTCAAGGCCCTATTTCAGTAAGATCAAGCCACTTGTCCCTGAGTTGCCCAGCGACCTCATTCCACAAACTTGCTTGTTTATTTTTTGAGCTCAAGGATACGGCGTCACTCAGATTTTGAGGTCATAAGAGAACTTGATATTATGCACTCACCCGGTTCCCTTGATGGCTTATATGTTCTCTGCCCAGTGCCTTTCTAAGCTTACCCGCCATCTCCTGAGTGTTCTCGTCTTCCCAAACTCCCTCAAGCACGTGTCCGGAAGGTAGCTTCTGGCTTTGGGAAACTGCACGACCGCTGAAGGATGCCCCTGATCTGAATCGACCACTTTGCCTGATTGACTTCGGAATAGTAAGTAAGCCTTGATGCCAGTGAGGTTGAGACGTTGAAGCGAGCGCTGGAGTCGACAGGGGACAAAACTCGGAGTTTCAATTTCAACTTGTACAAGCACGCACGACCAACACACGAATCCACGATGTCATGTTAGGATTAGTTGGACCGTCAAGATTACGAATATGCAAGGGGGAGATTGATCAGAGTATAGCAAGTGCTCGATACATGTGTGTACTGTGACGAGACTACCGTGGCTTCTCATTCACATGTCAGGAATCGAATTCCCCCTTCCTGTAGCTACTATCTCAAAGGTCGGCCATGGTACAGCTTCGATCCCAGATCGCTGTGACTGTTTCCCCTTACTCAGTCACTCCGAGGCAAGGCTGAACGTGGATGATACCAACGAAACCCGTTTGGTTCTTTACAGAACTCCTAAGAAGTGTTCTTGGATGTCAGTCGGACTTGGCCCGTTCGATCGAGCCCTGTCACGGTATGGACGACCTCCGTGCTGCGCGTTTTTTTCGGAGTATCGAGCGCAGGCGGCCCCCGCTCGAATTCGGTCCGCTAGGCGTGTCTTCCACCTCCCCTGTTGCTTTCCTTAGGCGGATGCGGCGACGGGCTGCGAGAGCATTTGAGGTAGGGTCGTCCTCGAAATCCGGGACAATAAATCGCGTCCGTTTATTACCGTTTCGATGCTCACGGCAGTCATCCTTCTCCCCTTCTCCCTCTCCCTCTGCCCATTCCCTCCCACCGCGCCGCACAGGGGGTGCCCCCAAGATGGTAGCCGATGCCGTCCTCCGCATGTTCCGGCCCCGTGCGCCGCTCTCCATGTCCTGCGTGGCTGTTTCACGTGTGCATCCGTGCAGGGGTTGCAGGACCCTCCTACCCCCTAGGAGGGCTTGCAGCTCGCCTCGCCAGTTCGCCTGGAAACTTGCCTGCTCCTGAATGTCTTCTGTTTGGGCAAGAAGGCGGGCCAATTGGCGCGTGATGCATTTACTGGTGCTGGTATCCTGAGTGGGCCCGAGAGTGGTGCGACGGTGCGAGAGTGGTGTGGGTGAGCGTAGGCGGATGAAAGGATGTGCGGAGCGTCGAGAAGGACCGCTGACAGATGACGACTGGGAAACAGGATCTGCGGATGTGGGTTTAAGGGACGACAGCAGCTCATCACTAAGATCCGATAGACATGATGGCTTTTCCTCGACTGGTTCCGTTCCTTCCCTTTGAAAGACCAGTGGCGGCGGATCGTCCCTGAGCTCTTCAAGGGGTTCGCTTGACTCCCATTTAAAGGCGGAAGGCGAAAGATCTAGAAAACAGGTGGGACTTTGATTTTCATCTTCTTCGAAGTCTCTTCTGAACGCTGGAGAGCGATCTGGAGTGCTCCCAGCCGAGCCAAAAAGAGAGGAGGTATCGAGCTCGGGGTCGTCATCGTTCAATTGTGTGATATCCAGCATCGTTAGTGGTGCATCCGTGTCCTTGATTTGAATGGTGGTCATGTGCTCGTCGGCGACCAGTGTAAGTGACCTCTCGAAATCATCGGGAATGGCCCTCATGGATGTACCATGAGTGCTTGCAGGATGTGATTCATGTTGGTGCACCAGATCTTGGGCCGAATCGCTCATTTCGACCATCGGACAAGGGTGGCTCGAAGATTCAGCTGGTAAGGATGAATTGGCAAGATGCGGTGTGGCAGAGACAGAGGCACAAGCGATCCAGTCGTCTATTGCGGCATTAGGTGTAGTGAATCCGGTATTATAATGAGTGGCGGGAGACAAGTCGTGGCCAGGCGCTTGCCAGACGGAAGCTGGCTGAGGAGTAGCAAGTGAGTTCGAGTAAAGTGGGGGTGCAATGACGTATTCCGGAACCATGTCCCATTCTGACAGTGTGGTATGGTTGTATGAGGGTGGGGCGGGTGAGGTATCTCTCAAGATGTCCATGTTGTCGTCGCTCAATAACATAGGTGAAAATGGCAAAGATTCCTGCTCGTCCTGTTGTATGGGTTCGGGGTGAATGAGTACTCCCTGACTATGATTCGTTGGATCTTGATGAGCCTGAGGTATATGGGTATTGTTCGAAGGTTGGATATTTGTATTTTCCTCAGTACACTGGCTTTCAGAGAATCGTCAGCGAACTTTACACTGCTGAAACTGTGGACATACTGTGCGCCAAAAAGGTTGAGAACGCCTTGCAATAAAGGGTTAGGCAGCGGCATCGACAAGGGTGGCTGGACAGGTGTTGTAGCAAAGCCCGCGTAATTAGGAGCAACCGGTGGCGGCGATGTCGATGCCCGGACAGTGGTAACGCTCGCGAACGAAGGGTAGTCTTCGATTGAAAGTGGAATGGGTGATTTCGGGGGATGAGTAGACTTGTTTACAGCCCTTTGGCGGAGAGGAAAGTTCGGTGACACTAGCACCTGGTCATTGGGAGGTTCCACCGGCGATGGGCCGTATTTCATCTCGAAGGTACACATCGCGCGACGTGACTGCGAATGGCGGTGGACAGGTTCCTGAGGCATCAACTGCGGCAGCGTGCCACACGACTCGCGCAAGAGTCTCCCAAGGAGAGACGTTGGGGAGGGCTGGGAGATGTGTTTAAGATCAGCAACGTAGGTTTCTGGCGGAGAGTCCAGCACTATCTGGTAAAAATATATTCCCTGGGACCTGAAAGGGCACTGGATTAGAAGGCACACCCCAGCAGCGATATCAGTGCACACCTATTCAGGCCGAAACGCGAAGTGTAGCCGAGTGCTTGTGGAAGCGTGGTGGTACTCAAATCTGTGAGTGTCATGGTTAGTTAAGAGAAGTGGAGTGGACATGTGTGGTCTTTTATGTCGCCGCTTGGCAACATCACTCTTCGTGGTCTTTGCATTGTCTTCACACAGGGGCTAATTCATACGTGACACGCACGTGACCGGCTAAAATGTTGACTTGGCACGTGATGGGTTACATAATAAACACGCTCTGTCCAAGCACGCGGCGGCAGCGAGTCAGCCACCGGACCTGTATCTTCTTCTCATCGACATTTCGAGGTGTTAGGCCACTGGAATGTCTACCTCCACGACCTACTCGAAAATGACCTCCGCACAGCTCCAGCAGCACCAGCGACGACCACCGTTCTCAAACGCAATCAACCAAATGCCCGCCTCCCCCCCCAAGCAGGAAAAAGCAAAGGCAGCACCCTCGGATCCACCGCTCCCGAGGCAGAACAGCAAGACAACGCCCCCGTCTCCGCCCAAGGTCATCACCGACAAGAACAGACTCTTGGAATTCCACCGCGTCGGTTTTTTGGGCGAGGTTAGTTCGGCCGCGCAGGAAAAAGCATCCGTGTTGACAACATTGACAGGGTGGGTTCGCGCGGGTGTACGAGGTCAAGGACGTTCGTGGAACACGCCATGCTTGTAAAGTCGTCACCAAGTCGTCCCTCAAGACAAAGAAGGCGAAAACCAAGGTGTGTCTCTCCGACTAACGGCACCTCCTCCCATTAAATTCTTGCTAGTTGTACGCGGAAATCAAGATCCATCGTTCGTTGTCGCACCCTAACATTGTCCGGTTTTACGAGTGTTTTGAGGATGACGATAATGTCTACATGACCCTTGAGCTCTGTCAAAGCGGTTCTCTCATGGACATGCTTCGTCGCCGTCGCCGGTTCACAGAGCCCGAAGCCCGTTTCTTTTTGGTCCAGATCATCGGTGCTTGCAATTACATGCACACACATCAAGTCATTCACCGTGATCTGAAACTCGGTAATTTATTCCTCGACGTCAACATGAATATCAAAGTCGGCGACTTTGGCCTTGCTGCGCTCATCGAGAACCCTGGTGAAAGGAAGAAGACGATTTGTGGAACACCCAATTACATTGCCCCGGAGGTGCTGTTTGACACAGCAAATGGACACAGCTTTGAAGTCGATACCTGGTCTATCGGTGTTATCCTATACACTCTTCTGATCGGACGTCCTCCCTTCCAGACGAAGGATGTCAAGGACATTTACACGTAGGTCTCTCCTCCTGTCTTGTACATCCTGTGTTCAAATGCATCATCCCAGGCGGATTCGCGACAATGTTTATGAGTTTCCCGTGGAGAGGCGGATTTCGGCGGATGCGCGCGAGTGCATCTCGTCGATCCTCACCCCCGACCCAAATGACCGGCCGACGCTACTTGAAATCATCGCGTCCCCCTTTATTGACTACGGCATCGTGCCACCCTTTATTCCGCTTTCTGCACACGATGCACCCCCCGACTTCCGCTACATCACGCGCCCGATGTCAATCGTCAATCTGGTCAAGATCAAGAAAGCGGCGCTTCTCGACGATGATCCCGCCACGAACGTCCCCGCATCCAGCGTACCGTCCACGAACGTTCCATCCGAAAGGTCTAGTAACCCGATCACCTCGAGTATCGCACAACAGGAGAAAGAGTTTCAGAAGGCTGTACAGCCTGGTAGTCCCATCTCCGCGTTGCTTAGTTCCGCCAGGCAACCCCTTGTCATGTCCACGACGACCGTCACGAAAGAATCGTCGCTCTTGCGGAAACTGCAGGCCGCAAAAGAGACAAAGGCATCCCCGCTTCGCACTGTGCGTTCCGCCCGTGCTCTAGGAGATATCGAGGAGGAGGAACAAGAAGCGCCGCGTGGGACTCGAGAGAGGAACTTTGACCTGCAGAGGAAAAAGGAACTCGAGTCGCAAAAGGCGCGAATCGTGGCTCAGATGGCGCCCGTCGGTGGACACACTGTTCATCAGGCCGAGGAAGAACAGGAGAATATGCCCCCCGTGCGCAAGGACATCAAGGGGAAAGAACGCACCCGCGAGGAGCGCAAGGATGTCGTGACCAAGCCGGAAATGGATACAGAGACTCAGCCCCGGATGAGTGGGTTTGATGCTGCTGCGCGGACGTTGACGTTGGCATTTGATGCAAAGGCGATTGGCAAGGTGTTCCGTGATCCACGTGAAGACGCATGTGTACCGAATGAACGCGTGTTTATCGTGTCATGGGTGGATTATTGCAACAAGTATGGGATGGGGTACGCGTTGACAGACGGGTCTGTTGGCGTACACTTTAATGACAGCACGACCTTGATTCTGGCAGCGGACAAGCAGTGAGTGTCCATTTCCATGGCCAACGCAAGTTCTGACGAACATGAATAGCCACTTTGATTATATTTCTTCCCGCCGACATGGGCAGGTATATGTGCGGAAGAATTACTCGGTCTCGGAATTCCCAGAGGATCTGAAGAACAAGGTGTATCTTCTGAAGCACTTTGAACGTTACATCATGGATCGACTGTATGGCGACTATGAGTACACGTTTGAGGACCTGGATCGGACAAAGGGCATGGACTTTGTTCAAAAGTATCTGCGCATGAAACATGTTATCGTGTTCAAGATGAGTCACGACGTTCTTCAGGTGAGTTTCTTCCATGCGTGGTGGCTGTGTAGGTACTCACCGGACGATACCAGTTTAACTTTTATGACCATTCGAAAGTGATCCTGTCCTCGCACGGATTGCTTGTGACGCACATTGATAAGAACTACAAGCTAACACGCTATACGCTAAGCGAGGTCATGGCGCAAGCGTTGCAGCCGCCGCCTGCGGATCCGGAACAAGCCAAGTTTCAGCAGCGGTTGGTGGACAAGCTCAAGTACTGCAAGGAAGTGCTGACGAGCATACGGAATGCGAGCGCGGGGATGGGGGATGAGGATGGTGGGAGTGGGAAGGCGTCGTCGCGGTAGATGGACAGGCGTATGACTGCTGTGAGGAATGGTTGGTTCCAGTTTCGAACTCGCATGGTCGTCATTATATTCGTTGCATTTACACGTTTTCATGTTTTTGTTTTCGATGCATTTTTTTTATTGAACGTTTTAATTACCTCTTCAATTCTGGTGCGCTCTTCGTGTCACTCCCGGTGCAATGACTTTAGTGCGGCCACCTGTGATGGAGATATGTCTGTTGGGTGGAGTGTACAGCCGCGAGCACGACGATTGCGACGGGTAACTCAGCAAATGAGTAACATAATTATATGTCAGTCTGTTCAATGGACGCTAGGCCGTAATACTTCTACGGTCTGTTGTAAAGAGGTATCGTATAAACGAACACCGAATACCATAGGAATCAACATGCTCATTGACTGTTAAATTTGGGATTGTCAGCCTGAGGAAATGCCCCGTCATAGGAACTTACGCTTCGTTCAGAAAGTATCTATAACAAGTCTGGCCCGGTCCACTTGGCCCCAAATGCGTGATAGCTCTTGGTCAGAAATGCTGAATTTCGTGATCAACTCTTCAACCTTCTCCAGCACTGTATCACGTCCCCTTGGGCGGGTGACCCGAAAACTTTGAATTTCCTCGTGAATTTCATCTCTGTACGATTCCTCGTAGAGTGCAAATGTAAGAGTGACGTCTCGAGAAGTAATGCGCCCATGCGGTACCGAGATGACGAGGAACTTCAATGCGTATACCAAGTCGATAGTGTAGACCATGCAAAACTTCGTGACAATTACTTCATCGCTGATGAAAGGATTTGCGAATGCTAAACCACCAAGCATGCGACGGACGAGAAAGAGCTGCTTACCTGGCGCGACCTTTTTGTATGCGGTTGACAGTTCTAACGAGCATCACCACAAAGGTCCCCCGGAGGTCTTGCACCACTTCGTTTAGCATCGGAAGATGCCTATACATACATCGCTTATCCTACGGCTACAGGGTACCAGAGGCTTCCGACTTACGGAACAGCCCTTAGGGCCAGTGGCAAAACGAAATGAGGTATTTTAGATATTTTCTCGCAACTTTGCGCTTGCTAAAACCTTTCGAGCGTTAACTGTCTAGCATAAATGAGCTGAAAATAGCTGTCTCACCCTTTCCGTGTCAAGAAAGTCCCACAATAGAACGATGTCTTGCAGTAGAGCAAGCAAACAATCTGTGGCCGGTTCATCCAAAGACGCAAAATGTTTGCGAATATTTCCCCAGGACTCTAGGGTGACAGTATTAATTATAGCGTCGGCGTAACAAAACACCCACTCTTCAAAACCCTACAGAAGTGTCAGATCTGCTCTGCAAAAGTCACGGTGATGATCTGCCACTTACTTTATAGTCAGTAAAAGCTTACGATCGGCCTCTGCCCGCTGCGCAGCCAACACGAGGCTGGGGTGCCTCGATGTTATGGGAAAGGGTGGGCCAACTTTACAGTACTGCTCAGTCTCGGACACTGATCCTAATAAGCTTGGGAATCGTGTACTGGTGGTCTTGCCCAGGTCTAGTGATTACTGCTGCGGCATCAAGCCAAAAAAAAGACAGGAAAGGTCACTAGTACGCACCAGAGATGGCTACGACCGGTACACCACCTCCCATCACCCGCTTGAGCGGCTCAACGCAGTTATACTCCAGGAAGGCTGCCCGTTGCGATTCTATGGCCTTCTGCGCTTCCTCTATGCTTTTGAACCTATGCCCTCTGTGACTCAGCTTCTGAAAGAGTGACGCATCGAGGAGGTCGAGCTTCGTCAATACCACAACAACCGGGACTATAGCATGTTCATGAGGTTACGGGTTTACCGACTATTTTCCCACCATCACCCGCAATCGACTTCTTGTTTCGTAACAAATCCTCTGGGCCAGCTTCTCGGAGACGCCCATCGACGTAGGGAACTGTAATGCACACCCTGAAGCCTTGACTTAGTTCCATCCTGAACATCATGGTGAATCTTACCAAATAGCGTGCAATCTATCCTTCAGGTTCGACTTTGCTTGACGCTGGGGGATGAACCGTTTTATTGTATCAAGATTTCTGCTCTCTTCCGATTCGACCCCGCAACTATCATGAATAATGAAGATGTCGTTCTCCGTCGAGACAAATTCTTGGTCTATGTCTGCGCATCCTCGTGAATCCGTGGAGAAATGCTGGGCAGGGATGTCGGAGGGCGTCACTACGACAGGTGATATTGATCATACCACTTCTCGGATACCAAAAACTTTTTGAATCAGTAAAAATTTCCCAGTGCTCGACTAGAATCGACCATCAGTAATCAAATAGAGCCAGGAACTTGGATGGATAGGGCACATATCCTATGACCAGCAGTCGGAAGCTCGGGGAAGTGGGTCGGAATACAGCCAAACAAATAGTAAGAATGTACTCACCAGCGACGGATAGTAGTGATTTCAGCAATATGAGCTGATGGGAAAGTGTCCCCGGTCGAGATATCAGTATCTGTCACCAGGGAGTCGGTGTCAGGAAGAATACTAGACATTGCTGGAGAATCGTCAGAGGTATCACTAGTGGCGAAACTCGGGCTACAGATGTCAATGATGACTTTAACGTATTTATCGAACTTGAAATACACCTAAGCACCAGAATAAACAATTTCTCTAGAGATGATAGTATGGTTACCTTGCTCCCCGTTTCCATAGTCCTCCAATTTTTCCACAGCCTTCCTCAGCTCCAGGTCGACAGTGCGTTCCTCATGAAAAAGCCAGTGTGTTCGATGCTTCACCACTATGGACAATTTCCCACATGCGAACAGGTTCCTTGAAGGGGTGGTCAACTCGAGTTTTATGTGACTATGGCCAGATGCCTCACAATGCAGGATCAAACACCTCCTTGTACTCGTCTCCAGGAGAAAGTTTGACTGGGATCTCCCTTGTAAAGGCCCCGCTAAGAAATTCCCCTTTGAATACAATAAGGTCTACGTTCTCCCTGGACTGCCGTCGGACTTTGAGCGTGATACCTGTAAGAAAGAAAGAAATTAAATCAATCACTGCTATGCAAGAATGAGATTTTACCTGAGATGTTGAGGATTCCCTCGAGTTGTTGGCTGAGCATGACGACAACGTACAGACCCCTTGCTCAATGGGCGGGGTCAAGGGGAAATAGGCAGCAAAAGAACGAGGTGGGCACGATGCGCATGCAACATGCCTTGCCTTAGCGCCTGCCATACGAAGATTACCATAAGCGTGGAAATTGATCAATATTGATCCATCTGTTGGCCGATTTAGTATACCGGCTTTCGGTGGTGCCTCTATTGTCTTGGTGGTGCAATCGGGCAGAGTACCTAGGACCCGGGGCCAATGGGTGCAGGAGTGGGAAGAACCGCGAAGACGACTCACCAGGGAGGGGTGGAAAGAAAGGGGTGCGTACGTAGGGCGTAGACCGCGCGAGTAACGATGGGAAAAGTGGAAGGGAACTGGAGCTGGACAGTGTGATGTTGGCAGCGATGATGATGATGCATCGCTTTCATCGCACCATCCTTTCTGTCTGACTGGCGAGTCGTTGACTTGTCCGGGGTAAGGTGAGTAGGCTCTTTCGGCCTCTTCAACCTGAACCGTAATGCCGTTCGGACGGGCATTTATGCTCAGGCTAGTGTGAACGCACACCAGGTACTCGGGAGTTCCCAGTGACGTAGCGATTAGCGCTCGTTTGCAGTGGGCGAAGGGTTAAGTGAGCCCCATGACATCACCGATAAGGCAGAAATGTACATGCATGGGCGACCATAAGTACCCAAGTATCGTGAAGAAGCCAGATTTTCTACTCCCCTGCGTGTCAAGGTGCCCGTGCCCAAAGACAATGCAAGGTACTAGGTCTTGCCTACTGGCAAGTAGGATCATGAGAGTTTGCCTGCACACAGACAATTCAAAAATACTTGAAATCGATACGGGCTATGGGCCAATACTCTCAGTCTTGTTGACGGAGGATGGCGACTCGGAGACAATCAAAGTTAGTGGCAGTGGACAGACACTCCAGCGGTGGCGAGTCGATGGGGGGCAGAGCTTCGCAGACCAATTCAAGCTGAAGGCGCGGACATTCTTGCGTCCGTGCTTTCTCCAGACCGTAAATGGTTGGTGCGCGGGCTGAGGAATGTGCCAAGCCGAGAGGCCAGCAAGCTACATGTGCAGGTGTGGAATGCGGACACCCACAAGAAAGTCCTAGACGTTATTGGCCATGTACACGCGGTGTGGACGGTTGATGATGATGTCTGCCCCGACTCGATCAAGTTTGCGACTGGCTCCGACGACAAACGCGTTTTCATCTGGAGCAGGCAAAAAACTGGTCGGCACGCTGCAGCACGAGGCGGTGGTGGCAGTGGTGGTGATCGTGGCATCGCCACAGGCTCGACCTCCTAGGCTCAGTTGAATTCGCGTCTACCGTGTCGGTAATGGCCAACAACTGTTCAACGTCCCATTCTGTTTCGCATCACTTTTTATGCCACCGTTTGCTTGGTCGGCCGATGGCCGACGACTGTTTGTCGTCTCATGGCAGGCTCGAGCCGAGTGCCTCGATGCGTCCTCTGGAGCCATGCTGGTA
>JBBPKG010000175.1:26561-44473 GCA_038089115.1 Fistulinella cinereoalba | reverse complement strand
TGGGGCTGGCTTGCGAGGCCTTGCAAAATTGAGTAGTGTCCCGTAAGGCCATGCTAGTCTTGTGACCCTTGTAGGAGCTTGGAAGGCCTTTCCAGGCCTTGCAAGATTCGGTCACTTTTGCTGATGAGGCCGAGTCGACTATGCTCCCCATGAGCACTCAGGCTCAGCCCGGGTAGAAAAGCCTATCTCCCGCCTCGAGCTTCCACTCAACGCCGTCTTACTCGAACAACATTTATTGAAAGACTAATACAAGCGTGTCGCAGGCGAAAACGGAATTGTGGTTCAGGTTGTCTCACAAGAATTCGAAGTTAAGTCAAGGGGACCACGAACGAGGTGTTGCAGATTATATAGTTGAGTGGACTACTGCTTCTTCGCCTTGACGTTGGGGAAACTTTCGATTGACTTACATTTGTTCCCGTCTTTCTCTAATCGTGGTCACAGTTTCTTTTCGTGCTCTATCGTCCCACACGTTTGGCTATACGTTAAACGTTTGATACTGGTGATTCATGGTGCATCCCAGAGACCACCTTGCGCTGGACAACGGATCACCGGACAGAAATGGACGGACAGGTAGTGAAGATGACGAATCTACCACTCGCTGCAGCTCTTTCAAGTCGTGATCAATTCGTCATCGTCATGTTCATGCCCCAACCAGTTCATTTTCTGTATACTAGAAGCTATCGCCCGTCCGCTTGGATCGCTACGCTACCACACGCAGAAAACCGACAAACCATTCCAGCGTACTCGCAAAACACTCACCCAAGCAAATCCGCGTGTCCCGAAGCTGACAGTGCGAGCTGCGGTCATCAATCAATCCATATATCAGCACAACATGGAGAAACAGCCCACCACAAACTCGTCGTCAAGGTACTTCGAGACCGCGATTTGATCCCCAAGTCCTTTGCGCCGTCGAGTTTTCAACACTAGGTCCCTCGCAAGCGCCTGGCCAGAGGCAGGCTCCAGTGGTCTGAGCTTTATACTCGTATCCGTCGGGTCACCTAATGGATGTATTTGGTTACTATCCCCGGACGAACTGGAGGAGACTCACCGGGGACAATAGACCAGTGGTCAAACACCTGTGAGCAAAATGCTTGCCCCTGCGTCGCAGTGCGCAAGTCTGTCTCGAAACCATTTGCATCAATAACGGGGATAAGAGCTTTGACGGTATACAGTGGCGATCCCGCCTTTGGCATATCTTGAGTGACATGTCCTCTCCGCCTGGCTAGTACAGTGTATACGGCAGATATACAGTCCGCTGGCGCTTGCACTTCCACATAGTTGATGGGCTCCATCAGGCGTGGCGTAGCCTGTCGTATTGTTATGAGTGCAACACAGGGCAGAGAACCAGAAGGGGGCCCCACCATTAGGAATGAAGAGTAGCACACACGTCGCGCTGTGGGTACAATCTGTCCACCACCACGGAAAATTGGTTCCTGGGCTAGACTGGCGTCCAGTATTCGGAACTTTACATTGCGCATTGCTGCCACACATCCGCAGTCAGGTATTCCAGTATGAGGGTGTTCACGTTGACTTACGTTCGTCACATAATGGTCCCTCCCTTGCACCCCATTGGAATCCTTGCTTGACGTATTCCTTTACAGATACCAGCAGCTTTTTGTCGACCTGCGGAAGAAAGCTCAGTACGATGTCTAAGAAATGATCGATCTATTACCTGCGAGGGCAAGGTATCATCCAACAGGATATTCGGCCCGCTGTCATCAGGCCCAAACGCCCATATTGACCTCGAAGCTAGGAGATCCCATTGATACTTTTCTTGGAAAAATGTTCCCCTGTCTTTGGGGGACATTCGTATCGTCACCCGGCCACGTTCAATGTCTTCCGCAATCCCTCTTTCGAGTGGTTCTGCGATCATCGTTATTTTGTTCCTGGTCATTGCATTAGTCCTCATCCGATTGTCCTCGTGAAGGATTCGTTTTCACAACCCACTTTTTGTTCGGCGTATCAGCATAGCATTTTAGAGCACTCGTTTCCAACACCGTCTCTGAAAACTTCGTGACAGGATCAGATACCTTAATCTCAATCTCCGAGAAAAGCTTCCTCAGGTCATGCATAACGCAATCCAAATATAGTTCCCCGGTACCAATGAGCACATGTTCACCACTCTCCTCCACTTTGGTGGCTACGAGAGGGTATGACTTGTTGATGCTTCGCAGGCCTGACAGCATTTTGGGAAGCTCGGACGGTGCGATAGGTTCAATAGCAATTTTGAGAACCGATTCGGTCATATGCTTGATGGGTCGGAAGATATATAGATCATCTTCGAGGTCGACAGAAGCGAGGGTGGCCGTTTTGGGGATAGAAGCATCGACACCACCGATAAGGACGAGATTTCCAGCAGGTACCTCATCCGTTGGGATGAAATATCTGAAGACGGAGCGTAAAATGGAGATGTTACGCACGAAATTACACCCTACCTTGATTCACTTATCCAAAGCCCTTCCACAGTAGCTTTCATCATGTCCTCTTCATCTTCCGGCGAATAGCCCTCTCCCAGAACCTTAACCTGCTCATCCTTTCGTAGTGTTCCACTCAAAACTCGACCGAATGCTCTGAAAGACTGTGCATCTGTTGTATGATACAGCTTCGTTATCTGGACCATCAGAGGGCCCTCTGCGTTGCATGCGTTCATAGATACCGCAAGGTTCGAGGTCTGTGGCCCTGTGTATGTCCGCTCGACTTTACCTGATGCACCGACCACAGGAGAAGGGATGTGTTCGACGATCATGTCTACGAGCCCTGTTGCAGGTCCGAAAAATTGGTCAAGCACCACCTTCAGCAGTGGCCGAACATCCATTTTGTACATCACGGGCTTCAATGTGATTTTGAGCGACGCAAGTGTCTGTCTAAGGTCGTCCGTCTCTTCGCTGAGGACGTGGCTGTAAAGTTTGTACAGCGGATCCAGAATAAAATGGACGAATGTTCGCGACTGCTCGGGATCGAAAGCTTTCCGCGTGAACTTCCGCGTTTCATTGTTAAAGTAGATGTCTCCCCAGAGACGGTCAGCAAAGGCTGACGCATCTAGTGAACCATATGTATCCGCGTACATCTGGGCAAAAGACCGGAGAGTGAAGCACCAGGCCATATCCGTGCTAGCAAATGCAACGTTCCCATTTTCGGGACTTAGGCGTAACTCGGGATCCGGGTCAATCCCGCTGTGAAGTGCAACTGGTTAGAACAAGTACCTTTGGGTAAGAAGGTAGGTAACCTGATAAATGTGTTTATTTCCTCGATAGTATGTTTGATTTTGTAATACGCGTCAGCGGGTTTGATGCGCAACTCGAGAATCAGTCGATCAATTTTGTTCAGTACTAGCGTAATCTTGATGCCCTCTTGGAGGGCGTGACGCATGATAGCTTCAGTATTAACCATCATCTACTCAGCAGACTTCAGTGGAGATGACAGTCGTAACTGAGTGGTACAGACCCCTTCAACAACATCAACCACTAGTAGAATACCGTCCGCCAGTCGCATGGCTGACGCTACTTCGTCAACGAAGTTCACGTGTCCAGGGGTATCGATGAAATGCACTAGATGTGATTTACCACTGGTTGTCGACAATACCAACGACATTGGCGATGACTTGATGGAGATTTCTCGCTCACGCGACAAGACGTGCGTGTCGGTGTATTTCAACTGAAAACCAAGAAGTTTTAACGGTAGCCATTCAAGAGTACTAACTCACAAACCGGCTTATCTGCGTCCCACACGAGCTTGTGCGTTTCGAAAACCAGCATGTCCATGAGCGCCGTTTTTCCGTGATGCAAATGCCCAACGATCGCGACATTTCGGACCATCTCAGGAAAAGACAGCATATTTAATAGAAACCTGATGTAACAAACTAATAAGGGTGAGGAAGGTGCTAAGGGCATGCAACGCACCCTTTGTCGAAACGCGTCTGAGGCATATCTTTCTCTTCTACCGTCCATTTCCGTACTTTGATGGGGGCAATGATGGGTTCTGACAGAGGTTGCGCGTCTTCCTCCTGGACGAGAGTTTCCACGTCCGCTCCGTACACTTCTTCGGCCGAGGGGTAGTACTGCTTGTTTTCGTGAAGAACGACAGCATTGTGGACAGGTTCTGGATTAAAAGTTGGAGTGGGATACTCTAGTCTCATCGGAAGGTACTTACCCTCAACCTCCATCAGCGCGCCTGCTTCTCCCGTTTGCATTGACTCCTCTTCATACCCTTCAAGGGCAGGGGCAGCCTCTTGACGTGGGGCACCGCCAAAGTCGTCCATCGTTTCTTCCTCTTCATCTTCAGAGCCCAGATCCGCACCAATGTAGTTGCCGAACTCATCGTAGTCCTCCAACGAAACCATAGTAACGAAGTACCAGAGATGTTAGTATGGCGCGATTTGAGCTCTGCTGTGTTAGACGCGTTGGGGTAGAGGTGAATAAATTTCGAACTCCGTGGCCATTATAGTTGGCTGGCGCGGGATAAATCGTTCATTGTAACTCGGATTTCGCTAAGCAGCCTTGCTACTCAAGTGTCCATTAATGTCCATCAGATTATCCTCTTTGTAGTATCCTCTGCCATGGCAACATTGTCTGACGACACACTAAGAAAGGTGTGTTTTCCTCGCACGATACACCATTTGCTAACATCAAGTTCATTCCTCGCTGCCATCCAAGATCCTGGTGCAGATTCAGCAAACCGCGGTCCAATCGCAACGCGCTTTGAATCTGGCAAAGCAACAATGTGCTACCAAGGAGCGGGAACGTCGCATTATCCAGCTGACCATCAGTGAAATAGCGATGATTGAAGGAGACGTCAACTTGTACAAGGGCGTAGGGAAGATGTGAGTTGACCTCATTGCCGAGCCACGTCGATGAATAAATAGCCCGCAGGTTTATGATGGTACCACAGAAGGCAATGGAACAAGAATTAAAAGGACAAGAAAAAGAACTGGCAGATGATATCAATAGTCTAAACAAAAAGGTGATCTGTATTGTTCCGATTCACTAACACATTGAGTCAGCGTACTTTATCCTGCAGGCAAAGTTTCTCGAAAAACAATTCAATGATGCTCAGGCTCAACTGCGTGATATCGTGGGTGTTTCACCGACTATGCTGTCGCTGGCTAACGCCCCCGACAGTTCCATCATAGTCCCAAACAGTAGCGTATCTGCCATCGCCGAACATTTATTTCGGAGGAATCCAATACTGCATTGCAACGTAACGTTTCGACGGATCACATAGACGACGACACACGGTGTGCGACCCCTTCCTCAGCAAGTCGTGATCGGAAGGCACATGTTTAGAGCTAGTAAGCACTGCAAAAAAGCAATACCACAGTCAATGAAAGGCCAGGGCACGCCATGGCACCCGTTCGGCAGGGAACATATAGGTGTTGATCCCAGCCTCCCAATTTCTGGTTGCAAACCATTGTACGTCCCGGAAAATTGCACAGTCCTTCCTGTGTGCTAGCCACGCACTTGTCTGGCACATCTGAAGCAGCACTGTTATTTTTGTGATTCCACCCGCTTGGGTTGACTCGCCTTGGAACAATACCAGGAAGTCTTGCATCGCGCACATTTCTTCATATTTCCATCCATTTTTCCACAAGCCTCACATTTGACAACTCTACTTTTCTCAAAGACCACCCTGCTTGTTTTGAGCATCGTTTCCAATGTATAAGGGAACAACTTTATGCGCGATGCCTCTTCAAGCCTCAAACCTGGCGGGCTGAAGGCGAAGGTATGCTGAACAGCATAAAGCACGGCGATAGTACTTCCCGGGGTACAAACCGCTTGGAATGCAGCCCCACGATCCTCGGTGTGGAATGCCACAAGTACTTGATGTCCCTTTTTGTCCTCCACCCGCAAGGTGAGGCGCACCAAAGCATCGCTACTGACAACCCGACCGAGGAAGCACCAGTGCTTGCGCGGTTGTGTAGACGAGAAGTGCGCGTCATTTATCTCGTACTCAGAGGGCAAGGTGAAAAAGGTAGGGAACGTATTGGGGTTATTGAGATCGGAGGTGGACAGTAGCCCCATCGGTGAGTTATCCTGTTATGAGGTGGTTTTGGCTCGCCGTCTGCTTTGTGTTGCGTATATATAGGCTTGGGCTCCTGGGATTACTTAACGCCCGAGCAACACCTCGAGGCAGCCTGTCCGGATTCAAATTTAATCCCCTCGATCGCACCACTATGTTGGATTGGCGCTCATAGTTGGCGAGCTCCTAATTGCATACCATTGATCGGATTCTGACCAACTCCCAGGCCTTCAGGCTCCGCGCCGTGCCGTGATACGATTTCATGTACGATCTCCATGACAGCATTATGAGCAGTCGAATGCAGGTATGTAGTAAGACGTGCCATTTTATGGCTTTGGTCGCGAAGCCCCGTTTGACGCCTGTCAATGTGCATGAGTAATTGGGTGTCAAGGGTGCCGCATCACGGTGCCAGTTGGACCGCTGATCGGCGCAGCTCTGCGCATATTGAAGTGGCCCGGGAACTTGACTGGAAATCGACGATGCGCCGCGTGGAGTCGTGACGGGTAATGCGTGACGGGATGTCCCCGTTATGCAATGGAAAAGCACCGCGGAGCTCCGCTCGCCGTTGACGCTTTTTGCAAAACATTGAATGACCCCCCGGAGAGCAGAGTCCTTCCATTATGCATCATGCCGCACTGAATCCACATAACTTACACGGAGATTTGGCGCCGCCTCTGTCGCTGTCAGGCCATCCTTTGGAGACCTTTTCACTGACATGACGTGAAAGGCTTGACAAAGATGCCGTGTGAGTCGTGACTAATTCCGTCGGGCACCCACCCACGACGCAAGTGGGCGTCACTATCCCCATCCTGGGCATCACGGCTATATAGAGACTCGTTCTGGGTTCGGTCGTCTGTGTCACACTTGTCTTTGCGAGGTGAGCAACGACCCCGTCAGGATGAGTGGATGGATCAGTGACGAGTGTTCTTTGCAGGTGCGCTGATATCAGCGATGTCACATGCTAGCTGGCTTAGGCGGCCTGACGAGGGCGAAGAAGAACTTAAGCTCCCGAAGATGGCCTCCCTAGCTCTCGTCATTACCTACAACATGATGCTCCAGGTATATTCTTTTAATATATACGACTCCATGATGGTCTGACCTGTTCTAAAAGATCTCCTTCTTCATTATCATCTCTTCGTCAAGCAAATATGCAGAGCATCTGGGCGGAAATGCAACTTTCTCTGGCCTTGTTATCGGTATACCCACGCTATTTGGCGGTATTGCACTCATTCCAATGACGAGATATGACAAAGGTAAAGCGCGTTCGTTTTCATTTGATTGCATCTCTTGTTAATGGTCTGTGCAGGTCGATACGCCATGGCATTGCATATAGGCTGCTTCACGGCGATTTTGGGGCACATTGCATATGCAATCGCATATCGTGCAAATTTTCTCTATTTGATCCTGATAGGTCGATGCTTAAACGGTGTCTCATTCACGGGTTTCATGTACTGCAAACGGTACTGCACAGATCCTTTGATCGTTGGAATGCGCCGTCGGACGACGCTCTGCAGTTGGCTAGTGATTGGCCAAGCTCTGGGAATGACCCTTGGTCCGTTCTTCGGTGGCCTGTTGTACAAAGTTGGATTCCGAAGCACGATATTCAACGGTTACACTAGTCCAGGTTGGATCATGGCTTGCTGCTATGCGATCTTCTGGTTGATTGTAGCCAAGAATTTCGAAGATGTCTCCGTGACGGAAATGAATTTGGAGCTTCACGAAATGACGGCCCCTGCCCCTTCCATTGAAGAGGTAAACCGAATTGCTGCAGTTGCTACATTGACGTCACCTCCTGCTCGACATATCCCGACCCCACAACCACCCGAGGAATCGCTCCTCATTCGATTACTCCAAATCACACGCCCACAGTGGGGTGTCATTATCTGCATGTGCTGGTTCTCTATGCTTTGCTTCTTTATCCTCGGGTCTTGGGAGGCCAACCTCCCTGTCTTTGGTGCTGCAACTTCTACCCTCAACTGGACCCCCTTTGCAGCAGGGAACTTCATAGCCCTAGGCGGCATCACTGCATTTCCATTCTTCCTTGCGAGTATGCTGTTTGCGCCCCATATCCAAGATAGACATCTCCTTGCCTTCGGGACTGGCCTTGGTCTCTGCGGACTTCTTATCTTCATTTCGCTTCTCATCACTAGCAAGGTTGTTTACGGCTCACTATTTGCGTGCTGGTGGCCCATTGCTCTCGGCTTTAATCTCGCAACCACAGTTACACTCAGCCTCCTGAGCAAGCAGCTCCCCCCCGAATGGAATCGGCGTGCCTCTATGGCGATTCAATACTCCAATTACGTTGGTCGACTAACCGGGGCCATCTGGGGTGCATCTGGGGTAGGAGTTGGAATGCTTAATTATGTAGGGCTAGAGATAGGTCTTGTTGGTATTGGGGGAGTTCTATTCACCACGCTTTGGAGAAATTTGAAAGCAAAAACAGGCTAGATGGCCTACTGTAATGGTTCCCGCCATACTTGTATACCTCGGCTTTCCAATATATTCTCACTCGGTTCTGCCCTATCGGTCTTATTTCAAACTGTGTCACGGTGCAGGTAGTGCGGAGATTGATATCAGTCAACCAGCGCTACTTGTCGGCCCAAGTCTAAACCTGGACCTTCTGGCTCCAGGAATGCTCAAGCTCCACGCGGAGTGCGTGAGTTGCACCATTCGATGCAAGCTGCCCGTTGGTACACAAGTACTACTGTGCGGCGCAAATAAGACAGGCAGAGCCTTGACACTCATTTCAGTGTCCTGGCATAGTACTGAGGTTAGCAGCATAATTATAACCCACAAGAAGCCGCTGGCAGGTGCCTGAATCCGGACTTGTTTGTCCATGGTGCATTGAACCTGTGAGCGAGTTTATCACTTCCTGTGGAATCTTCTTTGGATAATGCGCATCGGCCATATTATCCTCTTTACGGTTAAAGACAGATTTCTGAATGGAATGCGCAAGGCATGAACCCTTCACAGCCTTCAGGCTCAACGAGGTTCATGGATGCATCACTGCCGGCGCTCCAGATAAACATATGAGTTACCAGTGTTGTCTGGCAGGTGCAGGACTAGAACCTCTACAGGTAGGTTATAATGACCTCAATCAATGCTTCCAGCGTGTCAGCATTCATCTGATGGGCTCCCAATCATGGTTGATACCAATCACTGGCCGCACCCACAAACATGCAGCATGAAGAGATAGTAGCTCGGGAGTCTGTACAGCATGCCGACTGCTGACCCCGTGCCCACCCCTCAAGGCCTCTACATTCAATGACACGAGGGGGTGGGTGATTCTCACTTTTCATATACATAGGTTAGAGTGATCGAGCCTCCGAGATGGATTCAGAACACTACGCACAGCGTGGTCTTCGTGGGTGGGGCTATGATACCCACACGACGCCAACTGCTAGGCTCAGCGGCGGCAGATCGGCGCCAACTATTTGATACCGAGAGATTGTACAATTCCTTGCGATGTGAGCGAGCGGATTCTACTTGACGGCGGAGGCACAGGGCAGTCAAACCAGCGGGCAGTGCTTAGTGCTGTCAAACCCAATAACAGTCATTCATATTACTCGCACTGGCTACCATCATGATATAGCCTGAAATTTGTAGGGGTCATAGATAACGCTGACCACTTGCCTTTCTTTTTCGGAATATGGACCCTTCGATCCAACTCGTAAGATACGTTCTCCACCATACTACCGCCCATGATAAATGATGCATGGAATCGGTGACGTACTCTTGATAGTACAACAGAGGCGCCACCTCACTGGCTGGCAGCAAGGCAGCAATGTGCTTCCTGAGACTTTGCCTAAAACCAGACAGCGCAACATGATGTAGTAATAAATGGTCCCAACAGAGCAACATGTGTGTCGGACGCGCACCTTCTCGAATGGTCCCATTGAATACCTGCCGTGTATGATGTAGTATGTGTGGCGCAAGTACCCGAATTGGTTGACAGCGGCAATTTCCGCCGATCCACCGCTTCGGCCTCCGACAGTACTAGCATTGGCACTGGCCATCACTGCCGATATGAGAGAGATCATCCACATTCAAGCAGGCTCGCTCTCAAACTATACTGGAACCCACTACTGGAACACTCAGGAGGGTTACTTTGTTTACGATGAAAACGACATCTCCCTAACCGATTACAACATCTCATTCAAGGAGGGGCCCGGGCACGACCAACACGTACGTCCAACCGTGTGTATTGAATTCGCATCTCCTTCACCTGGTCCATAGCATCAGTCTACTCTATTCCCTAGGCTCCTTGCCTTTGATCATAAATGTAGGAGTGCTATTTGAAAGCGCATCGGAATGTCACTGGCTCATGCGCATGCGCCGCGGCTTCCTAAAAGCAAATTTTGGTACACTTGCAAAGGGTTCGCATCAGGAAGAAAATCAAGCTTGGAAAACAACCTGGTGAGTTTATCATGTTCTAGGGTATAACATATTTCCCCACGTGCCACGTCGCGACAGGCACGGCGGTGTGGTTTGCCAGGAGCAAGAGCGAATATCCAAGAGTGGATACCATTCTCTTCTCGATCGCGAAGAGGGAAATGAAAAAGACGAACCGATTTCCACGAAAATCAGATATTGGTCTGATTTTAGCCGCGTCTTTTTTGATTCCAAGTCAATCCAAGCCATTCCTGATATTCCAGAACCCACGGAATGCGATTGGAATGCTAGCTGCGAGAAATTTTCGCGCTATGACAATGCACGTACAGGCTTTGTTACCTAAATACCCTGAAACTAAAGGCTGGCCAGAATGCGGAGCTGATGGATGGATCGTTTCGCCTGCTGGTGGAAGAATGTAATAATTTCCAGGTAAAATGGACCAACTTGAAGTCCTCTTACGTGCTATTAAATGGCGAGATTGATTTTGCAGGGGTTACAAATGATTCAAGATACGTCAACTTTCGGTGGCTTCTCAAACTCCTTGTTGTCTGCCTTCCGCGAGGAACATCCGAAGGCAGCGATAATGACGTTCGCATGTCTCTCAAGCACGAACCGACTGTCCTGCAATCTCGGAGATGTGAGCTCTCATGCAACTAACATATACGTACTTCCGACCCTTTGACTCCTAGTCGTCCCAGATAAAGCAGGTTCTTAATGATACACTCTCGTTACGCAGCACCGCAGAGTTTTGTGATGTGACTGTTCCGATCTTATCCCCTGTTCTCTGGGGAGATAATTGTTGGATCCATGGTTATGACATCCATGTCCGTTCCTGTCATTCTGTCACTTGCGGTGCTAAACGGTAACAGAACACGTCAATCTATGACAAATCTGCGATTCTATCGGCTCACATAGAAAATGCAAGCCTTCCATTGAGGTAATGTTAGATATATTTTATAAATCCTAATGAGCGAAGTGCTGTCTAAACAGGCTGAATGGCGGTTTGGATGATCTCCAAATAATGGCCGCTCATTTGAACTGGAGGAAGTCATCTCCGTTTGCCGTACTCAATGGTACGTTGTTTCCAAGAGGTTCACCTACTCAGGTTCTTGAGGATTTGGGAAACTTATCCTTCCACACCCGCGTGAGTTGCGCATTGAGTTTTGATATATTCTCATACTTGAGTCCATCCCGGCAGGACCTCCCATACTTCGCACGACGGGATGTATCTCGCGGATTCTCTCAGGATGACGTATCCGCTTACAATGCGTGGAGCGGGACGTATCCATTGAAACCCCCATTACTGGTGTGGTGCGCAGTCCCTTTGTCCATCTGACATGACGTGAACCTGGTCACGTTGCAAAGGAACCATTTGCCGAGCTATCCAGTTCCTACTTCGTTTGCCCCGGTTTTTCCAGAAGCCCGACCGAAGGCACTTAGAATGCTATCTTCATTATCCACTTCTCCGTCTATGGGGCGTGATCTATCTAGCTATGCCTATTCAGTGGAAAATGCAGCCAAGCGACGCAATAGCGCACTCTTGGCGATGGGACTAGAAGACGATGAAGTGAGAGAATTGATCACCGCCATGTGGGACATCGTAGATGGGTACGGTGACCACGAGGATGGGGGAAGTTATCCGAGCGAGGGTATGGGTGACGATGAAGACTGATGGTATAAAATCAGCCGCTCTAACCCTTGGTTTCGGTGTGGAAATCGGCGGGGGATTGTATTGAATTTCTGGTTGTGGACGGTAGTCTAAACTCAAAAGGGTGTAAACCATATTCTTTGTACTGATGCGAGCCTGATTGAAATTTCCGAGCACATCGGGGTTCCCCTCAGAGATAAACCCTCGTTCAGTGCGTGCCCATTCCAAACCGAGACTAAATCAAGTAGTTGGCAGGCGATCAATAGGGCACACAACGTGGGCGAACGTTTCCGCAGCGAAACCCAAGTTTCAGTATCTAAGTAGCAAAAAACCAGTGCTACGGTCGACTCTTGACTCACAGATCCGGGCCTCATGGCATCGACAGCGATGGCAGCAGCCCATGCTGACTAATCTGGTCGAACTAGCCTGAGGCCTTGCCATATTAGCCTTACTTATCCCGCCACAATTGTTACTTGGCGGTTTCTGGATCACATATATGGATGGCCTGTCTCTGCCTAACCCTGATGCTCCCATGTGACATGTTTTATTTAGTCGCTCATCAATCTGACGAATCTGACGCTGGACTAACTGTTCAGAATCGCCGGATACCCTTTCTCCGCGGTTTGCCAACTTTATCGCCCGCTGCTCCTCGAGTGGCAGTTGCAGATCCACCATCTTTGGTGAACAGGATATGGGTGAGATACTTTATCCGAGCGGTGATGAAGGTCAGTGCAACACTTGTGGAAAGCTGATTGGCCCCCTTCAGCGCCAAGGAGTGGGTACACGAGGGAAACGTCGTGCCAAGATTGAATATTGTATATTGAGCGCTGCTAGAAGTCTCTTGTGCATCAGAGTGGCTATTTCGGGAGGCACCGTCGGTGCTTTTCTGATAATGTCATTGCACTCTGGGGACGATGCAGAACGATGATCCCGGCGAACAGCATTAGTTGCGCACCTCATTCCCGGGTGATAGGATATCAAGACAGCGCCTGCTCATCGCCGTCTTCCGAGTCCTAGCTTTGCGGCTATATCACATTGGAGTGCGGCTCCACAATTTCCCATGCAAACTGTCTCGGATTTAAAAAAAAAACGCTGCGCATTTCTCCGGTGACTTCTCACTACCACAGGCGTGCCGATACCGCGGTGGGATTCTCCGAAAGCCCGACAGACGTTAGTTCAGCGGATCCCGTTTCCGTTGACCGCCGACCCAGCGTTTCCCTCGTGCCTTGAAGTGAGAGGCTCAGAAGATAGTTAAACTCATTCTTTATTTCATTCAGGACCTACTGCATCTACCCTGACCATCGAATAAAGCATGCAGCTACACAGTCCGCATAAAACCATTGTCATGTTAAGAAGCATGGAAGCCATGAACGCATGTCTGTATTTTTACTCGATATGCAATGTACACCTTGAGGGTTATGAGTGGAGGTGGATACAAGGGATAGATTACCTCGATGTTGTAAAGCAAGTAATAAGACCAAGTGTGCTTCCGGACCCAATGCCAAAAACGAGTGTTCCTGTCCATCATGTTGTGGAGGTTATATATGAATGTAATAAAAAGAGACAATATAAAGCGTGGCGTGTGATCGAGCAACGAGAAGCAGGCATCGGTCGGTGCGCAGGGATAAGGACTTGACGTCGAGGCTATAGGAGCGCATCCCCTTCTTGACCAGACGCGACAAGTCGTTGCCAGTCTTGACGCCAGGTGCGTATTTGTGCCCGTAACTTCTTGTCGCCCAGGGTCTGCTCTATCCAAGACAAAAGGGCATCCTCGGCTTCCGGGACAAAGAAGGATGACAGCAAGGATAATACAGTCTCAAAGTTAGCCGCGCTCGACGTTATGTGGTCTGCGTGGCTCGACAAGATAAGATCCTTGATAGTCACAGGCAGACAAAGACGTTACCTCGGTACGTCCACACGATGGCGACGGCAACGGCGACAAACACGTCTTGGCCGTCGAGCAGGAATGCGTCCCATAATCGTAACTGAGTCTGGAAGGGTACCGAGTTGGAGAATAGCGTAATATACCATTTGGTAGCATACGACGTCGTCGAGATCATATGCTTCTTAAAGGAATCATAAACACCAGGCATCTTCATCTGGGTGATGCGCTCTTGAACATAGATGTTCTCCAAGAGGCCGGGAAAACCAGGCGAGAAGACCGCATGCATAGCATAGGCATCATGTAGGCGAGCAAGCGCCGCATAAACCTTTTCTGGCCCAAAATAGCAAAGAAGGGTAGCAGCAATTGGGCCCATGCCCTGGACATAGCCACACTGTTCACATCGCAGTGAAAATGAATGGAGGACGTGAAAGAGGGAGCGTTGGCTAGCCGCATATAGTCAGCACAGGTGCGGCGTCAGGGAGGTGCACTTACCCCAGACCATACCGTGTGCGAAACATGACATGGCCACTGATCGTCCTGGGGACGTCGAGATCAATTTGTATGTCATAGCTTGATGGCTTATCAATATCGAGTCGATAGCGATCCGATAATTTGACTGTTTCACCGTGACCTGACTTGGCGTAATTATTCATGAGTACTTCCCAAGCGGCAGCCCTCCACCGATCTGGTACGCCCTTGTAAACGCGTCTGCGGAACTTGTGTGCCTTGGATGATTTTACGCCCCACGACTCAACATTGCCGCCTCGATCACGTGAAGTGACTTCCATCATTCTACCCCACTTGGCTATTCGCTCAGGTTCCCTAAGCGGAAATGACGGCGGCGGTAATGAAGTGACAGACACAGCCTGGCTGGGACCCGCCTTTATACCCGCAGTGACGACGGAGAGGCGCCTGAGCAACGGTGCTGCAGGCAGGCTGACTAGCCGATCGTGAGAAGGGACGGCGAAAAAACCATAGCTGCAACGAAATGAGAAATAAGAGACAGAATACGCTGCGGATTCAGCTCACCGGTCTAGGCTAGCAAGGAGATCGATCTCCTCAAGAAGAAGATCCCGTGACTTCTCTCCTGGGCTGTTGGGGGCAGTGCTGGCATGAAGCTCACTTGCTCTACTAGCGCGTTGCCGAGCACGAGTGCGCTCGATGCCATCTTCATACCCGTCGCCCTTGACACCAGTTGCGTCGAGCTGCGCATACGTGCTGCGCACATGAAAGGCGTCCATGTCCTCCCCTTCTGAAGGTACGAGCGACGTTTTGCTAGAGGGAGGGCTGAGCTTTGAAGGTTGTCTTGCGGTATGGAAAGAGGCGGAGGTTTGTATGGGCTGCGGTGGGGCCAGAGAAGAGGACGGTGGCAGGGACGTCAAGACAGGGTCAGGCAAGGGGGAGCCAGACCTTGTCCGAGTGGACGGAGGACGACTGTGAGGAGGTGTGGGAAGGGGACTGAGTCGTACCGGGGGAGAGATGGCCTCTGAATCTGCTCGCGAGGTACACGACGTGACTGTACTCCTGGGACGGTTCTGGGCAGGGGAAACGCGTGATGAGCGTGTTGGGAGGTCGAGGGCGTCGCTTGGGAGGGGCGACGGGACACTCTGCGGCGACCGACGAGTGTATTCGAGGTGCGCGGGGGTGTCAGAGATGGTGGAAAGACGTGCGGCGTCGGGGCAGTTCTGGGACCGTGTTCGCGGCCGGGTATCTGGAGAAAGGTCAACATAGGTATGCTTTGGGTCGGGCCACGGGTTGGCGTGATTAAAGAAACCGCTATTGTAACTGAAACTGTCTCCGAGGGAGAGGTCGAGCTCCCTGGAGCTGGACCCGAATGGGGAGGGAGACCAGCTGGCGCGTTGCGGAGGGTCGTTGCCATACATGGAGTAAATGGTGAATATGGTTGTCTCTGCTGAACTGCGTTCTTGGTCGGGGAGCGTGGACGCTGTGCGGGGCGGCGAGGGCGAGGTGTCCATGCAAGGGTGGTGGGAAGAAGAAAGGAGGGCTGCTTTGGCTAGGACCGCCGCACTTCCTTTCAAAGCCCACCCCGACGTCCGCGTCGGCAGCACTTGCCACCACCGTTCTCATCGTCACCAGCATCGCATTAAGGGCATACTGAGACATCCCCAGTCCTGACAATGTGGGAGCGGGATCTCCAAGACCTGATTCGCGGTCTCAGGGCGAACAAAAACGACCAGGCCAAGTTCATCGCCCAGGCAAACGATGAAATCAGGCGCGAGATCAAGAGCAAGGACATGGACCTCAAGGCTGGCGCCGTCATGAAACTAACGTATGTGCGTGCCTCGTCCCCCACCATCGCCGCGCCCGATGAGCTCACCCCGACTAGCTCGACATGCTCGGCTACGACATGGCCTGGGCCTCCTTCCACGTCGTCGAGGTTATGTCCTCCCCCAAGATCCATCTCAAGGCCGTCGGGTATCTCGCCGCCGCGCAGACCTTCAACGAAGACACCGACGTCCTCATGCTCACGACAAACCTCCTCAAAAAGGTCTGTTCCCGCCTCGTGTACCCTTCGCGTGTTCACCATGTTAGGATCTGAGCTCTGCGCCCGCCGACGTCGCCATTACACTGAATGGCGTGTCCGACATCATCACACCCGACCTTGCGCGAGACCTCAGCCCCGAACTCATAGCGATGCTCAGCCACTCCCGGCCTCACATTCGCAAACGCGCTATCCTGACGCTCTATCGTGTTTGCGAAAAGTATCCAGATGTCCTCCGCCAGAGCATTTCGCGCATCCAAGAGAAACTTGATGACCCTGATCCAGGTCAGTCCTTGCCTGCCGCAGCCTGTACTTGACCAACCTCCGACTCCAGGGGTTGTGTCCGCTACCGTCAACGTACTATGTGAACTTGCTCGCAGGAACCCTCAGGATTATCTGCCATTAGCACCCCAATTATTTCATTTGCTTACTACGTCATCCAATAATTGGATGTTGATCAAAATCATCAAATTGGTCCGCATACATACTGGTCCACAGACTTTTTGCGCTCATACTTCCGTAGTTTGGCGCCCTTTCTCCTCATGAACCACGGTTGGTCAGGAAACTCAAACCTCCAATAACTGATTTGATTAGTACCACCTCCGCAATTTCTCTTCTGTATGAATGCGTACACACTTGCATCATCGGCAACATGCTCCAAGGCGCATCTGGCTTATCCCTTGCTCAAACTTGTGTCTCGAAGCTCGCCGCATTCCTCCAAGATGCGGACCAGAATCGTCAGTGTAGTGATGTAGACGTCGCATGCTCTTACTGATCTGGTAGAGCAGTCAAATACATTGCTCTCCTTGCATTAGTCAAAATAGTACCGACCCATCCGGAACTGGTTGCAGAACATCAGGATACCATTCTTTCCAGTGTCGACGATGACGACATCAGTATCCGCATGCGCGCCCTCGATCTTACGGCAGCTCTTGTGAGCCTCTTTCTCTTTCTCGTATTCCAGCCATCTTCTCATGAATGCAGGTCACTCGGCATAATTTACAATCCATCGTCCAACAACTCCTTTCTCATCTGGTCCGACCCGAGGGTTCCTCTCGTCTATCCGCCGTTCAGTCACTTTCACAACACATCACTCCCTCCATCCCTACGAGAACCCCATCTGCACCATCACAGTCCCCAGCCTACCGTCTCGTCCTCTCTCAACGCATCATCGCAATGTGTTCCAGTTCAACGTACGACAACGTGGTCGATTTTGAATGGTATCTCTCCGTTCTGGTTGACCTTGCGTATATTTCGAACGTGGATATTGGCACGCAGATTCGAGATCAGCTGGTAGATGTCGTCGGTCGCGTCAAGGCGGCACGGGCATATGCTGTCAAATTGATGGTCAAGGTCCTCTCCGATGAATCCCTTTTGTTGAACGCAGACGAGCCAGGAAGCTGCTCCGAGGTCTTATGGGCCGCTGCATGGATATGCGGAGAGTTTTGCGAGTGCGTGTTGGGTCCATA
>JBBPKG010000175.1:12514-26464 GCA_038089115.1 Fistulinella cinereoalba | reverse complement strand
AATTGATGGTCAAGGTCCTCTCCGATGAATCCCTTTTGTTGAACGCAGACGAGCCAGGAAGCTGCTCCGAGGTCTTATGGGCCGCTGCATGGATATGCGGAGAGTTTTGCGAGTGCGTGTTGGGTCCATACCATCTGCATTAATCTCACGGGGAAACATCCACAGTGAGTTAGTGGCACCAGAGGAGCTTTTACCTTACCTCTTGAATCCAAACGTCGCTTTGCTAGACCCTGACATTATCGCCGTGTATATCCAATCCGCCAACAAGATTTTTGGGTACTGGGCCACCGAGGCCGCTCAACAGTGGACAAACGACCTTTTGGAAAAGGTCAAGGGCGCTGTGGAGACCATGACGGAGCAGATGGAAGAGTTTGCGTGCAGTCCGCACATTGAGGTGCAGGAGAGGGCGAGTCTTACATTCCTGCTATCCATGTCGAAGCGACTCATCACTTACAGGCTGCCAACATTCTCCAACTGTACATGTTCATCAAGCACGATCTCGCCGCATATCGACCCAAGGGAGAAGATGAGCCGGCTTCCAGCTTCGACCCTATCACTGTGCCCAACTTTCCGAAGAGTTTGTATTTGATCCGACCCCTGGTCTCGTCGTATGAACTCGGGCCTGTTGCGCCGGCTGCCCAGGCAAGCGTACCCGTTCCGGAAGGTCTCGATCTGGATGCGTGGATCGTCCCGGCGATGGAAGCATCCTTCGATGACGACGATACTCATGTGATCGAGAAAAAGGCCAAGAAGAGCAAGAAAGGGAAGGGAAAGGAGGTGCCCGACGGGGCAAGGATCAAGGGAAGCAGGAAGAAACGCAAGGAGGATCTGGAGGTGGAGGAACTCGTGCCTGTCGAACCGGAGGAGACGGCGGAGGAGCGTGCCGAACGTGAACGGGTTCGTTTTTGGTAAATGACTTGCTATGCCAAGATCTAACGTCCTTTATTCAGCTCAAGGCGGATCGATTAGAGAGGATGAGGGAGGATCCGTTTTATATCACGGATGATCGACCGCCACGAACGGTCATCGACGACGTCGATTCGATACCGGTGGTGCGGTTGGACGATCTGCCGCCGCCCCCACTCAAAGGTGATGCTGTTCACGAACCCTTGCTGGTGCAAGTGTGAAACACTGATGCCATTCCCATCTTAGAAGAACCACGTCTGTTTGCGCTTCGGAGCAAAACCTCCCGGTCTGCACCGCCCCGGTTTGTCGTGGAGAAGGAGGGCGAGATGCCAGAAGGCGTTGTTGCACAGGAACCACCTCGCCAGGAGTCTCTACCGGCTGTGGTCCGACAGCAACCAGGCTTGTTTGATCGAAACTCGACACCGCCCTCGGCGTTGCCGTCGTTTCAGCAGTACGAGGTACCGGATGAAGATACGCGGGCCAGCACTCCGGACCCCATCAAGGTCGTCCGGGCAAAGAAGAAGGGCTCATCGTCGACCAAGAAGAAACGGACGGTGGTCAACCCAGAGGGCTGATCTCATATCCTACTGGCTACCTCAATGAACGAGTCCTTGGTCCTGTGTTGGATGAGATACATGATATACAGGTCAAGTGGGGCACGCCTGGTCCCCGTTATAATAGTGCTTTACGTCTGGTCGTAGGATATATATAGGGAGGTTCATTGGGAGTCCGGAATGTTATGCCTGGACAATGGGGATATTATGTAAAAAGAAAGAGCAAGAGAAGTACCAAAACCAAGAAACTTCTACCGTGTCCCTCCCCTTCTGCCACCTGTTTTCACTGCTGATCGTCTTCGACTCGCTCGACGGAGTCTACGATCTCGTTGACGAGCTCCAGCGTGACGCCGGGTATGATGCGTTCAGCTTCCGTAAACGCTCGCTGTAACGCACTGAGCGCGACCCGCGCTTCTTGTGTTGACACACGAGGGAACAACTAAGGGGAGCAAGCATGAGTTGGAAACCCCAACAAACGAAAGGACGTACCGAAGCGATGGCGGGCAAGATGACGGAGTCAAGCATGGTGGTATCAGGGAGCTCGTCGTCGTCCTCCACGTCCCGTTTCTGCTCTGCGCCTACACCGCTGGAGTGCTTCGCACTGAAGTCCTCGTCCTCGTCCGATGGTGTCCGCTCGTGACTCTCCTGACCACCATTCGGTGCCGGTACGCCGCTCGGCATGTGCCGCACGGTCGACTGCTCGTACACGCTTGGTGGGCGCCCCGATTTGGGCGCGGGCGATGGGATAGGTGGGAGGTCCATCTTGCTCGACGGGCTCCGCTTGGACGCGATGGAGGGCGTCGAGGTGTCTGCACGACCCGAGCCGTCCATCTCCCATGTTAAAGGCGGACCAGAGACCTTGATCGAGTTGTTGGCACGCCCGATCGTTCGCCCTGCATGTCGAACGGTTCCAAAGTCCCACAAGTCTTCTGGGTCGCCACTGGTAGGTCTGTGGGTGTATGTCAGGTGCAGTCATGATCTATGAGCGGCCACGCACAAGTCCTGAGCGATAGCTTGCTCTTCTTCTTCGAGTCGCTCGCCTCCTTCAGCTTTCCACCGCTCATGCCGTTCGATCAGTTCCGTCAGATAACTCGTCTTCTTAGCCATGCGCACAAATTTATGCTTGAGCAGTTCGCGGGCCGTGGGGCGCTGTTGAACCCGGAGGTTACACAAGAACGCAAACAGAGGGAGTGTAGGCCATGATACTCACATCGCGTGGATCTCGCTGTAGACAGTAAGCCACGAAATCTCTAAACGGTTTAGAGAAGTGGCTGTCCAGCTGCGGGGGAGGGTTTTTCGGGATGAGAAAAAGAACCTAGTAAGCATTGTGTTTAGAACGATCACACGGATAACGCGGCCGTCGGGACCGTTACCTTCATGGGGTGTAGCTCTGCATAGGGTGGCTCGCCTTTTGCAAGCTCAATGGCGGTGATCCCGAGGCTCCAAATATCGGCTTTGTGATCGTACCCGCTCTGTTTGATCACCTCTGGCGACATCCAGTACGGCGTGCCAACAAAGGTATTCTTCTTGGCAGACAGAGTTCCAGAAAGCTGTCCAGAGACACCGAAGTCGGCCAGCTTGACATCCCCTGTTGCGGACAAGAGGATGTTGGCAGCTGAAGACGGCACGCTGTCAGATGCTGCTCGTATAAAGGGTTAAGGTACCTTTGATATCACGATGGAGCTTTCCTTCTGTATGAAGGTAATCCAGACCACGAAGGAGCTCGCGGACGATGATGGCAATATACTCTTCTCTGAACACGCCAGGCTTCATCTGGTCGTCTACTCAGTGTGGCATCCTTTCATACAGAGAGCGATCGCACCAGATCGGAGCATGAGCCACCCGAACAATACCTGTCCGTGTGTATGAGCAAGGAAACGGAGGCTCGGAGCAGAGCACACACTCCATGACTATCCAGAGGTTGGATCCCTTGAGAAATGAACCATGGTATCTTGCATCAAGAAGTGCCGCATGTCAATCTCATCCAATCCGCACACAGAAGCCACAAACATGATTGAACGAACTTGGTTACGTGTGGAGAGTCCAGCTGCGAGAGGATCTGTATCTCTTGCTGGATATCCTCTATCTCATCTTCTGCACTCTCGAGGTCAATGATCTTGATGGCGACGGTTTTCTGCGTTCTCTTGTCGTACCTGGTGACAAGAACTTTTGAAGTTGAAGAGAGTGGGATGAGGAAGAGACGCACCCTTTGAATACTTCTCCGAAGGAGCCCTTGCCTGCGAACTGTGTGAGCTGGTTGTGTTAGGAGGCGTGATGGGATTCTACCGATCCTGTCTTGTTTCACGTAGAACTCCTCCGGGTCTTGATGTCTGGTATCCTAGGACAATCTGATTTAAAATGCACACTGGGCTCGCAACGACAGTGCTCACCATGCTTGAGATCGAGGTGGATGTGAGATGCGTGTTGTGAGATGCGTGTCGAGTCGCCGCTCGCGTGATAAAGGGGTTGTCGAGTCAGCACCGAGGGAATCGCGATGATCGCACAGGAAGACACGCGGGTCGAGTGGGGTAGAAAAGAAAGTGTGAACAGCACACACAACTTGGCCCGACTGGCGAATTCAGCTTGTCATCGCGCACTTGCTCGTTTTGTCATTTTCAAGTCGTCAGCCGCCAGGCACTGGTTGGGCACATCCCGACAAAGATCCCTTTCGACGCATGCTCAGCCGACTAGACAATCCCTACATGTCCCTACTTTGCTTGACTGGGCTTGCACCAGTACTGGTGAAGACCGTCCAGATAATACAAAGCCCAAAACATTATAATTGTACCTCATGATGTAGCTGGCAGTGGCAAGACCACTGTCAACCAGCTGACGCCGAGATGACGGGCTACATCAAAACATGTCAACGAGTAAATTTCAACAGCACTTCGGCATGGTCCCCGCCAATAACGAGCTGGACACTTTGTTCAGTTAAAGACTCCACAGCCCCAGCATTGTTGGAGAGCGAAGCACGCATAATACGTATCATAGTGTTGTTAAACCATTTTACGGTGTTCCTAAATTGCGGCCATCAGATTGACAGTGACAGGGGGGACGGGACAGGCATACAGGTGCATGTGTAGTCTCGTGATCAACGTGGACAAATGCTCGTTCGACATTTGGCAGTTCTTCGAGCTTGTCCTGGAGTTGCTGAGAAATATCGTGTGCCTTCCATAGAGGGGTTGCAGCATCCATGACAATATCAACCTCCACAAAATAATCCTGCAATGCTAGATTTAGGGCTATAGCTAATTGACCATAGGTGTAGGAATGTACCGGGCCGCTATGGTAAGCACGGACAGTGTCGATTTTGTCAATTTCTGCGCTAAACGTCATTGCCTTGTAAATGACGAGTTGAATGAATTCGTTTGGTGCAGATTTTCCGGCTAGGAGGCCAAATTGCTGGTAGATCGTATATATCCATGCAATGATAACACCGATAGAGATCTAGGCAAGATCATCATCCATGGTTCAGTTGACGTTTGATCGATTCATGCCTACCAGAATACCACCAACAGGATCCAGCCACCATCGTAGCCGGCTGCCGCCAGCGGACATTAGGATACCTAACCCCCCATCAGACAAAGCAGAATGAAAGGCGACGCAACATACCAAAGGTATTAATGAAGATGTCGTTGCGATGGTCCTCCCAAAGAACATGTACCTGACTGGACTTGGAGCGAAGGGTATGACAGTACAGAAAGAGCACAATTTTGACCGCTGGAAAACGTTTGTTTGATAATTACTGTTGTGGTGGACAATTACCTAGTGCGGCTGCGACCAATAGTATAGAGGCAAGGTGAAAGGGTTTGTCAGTCGACTGTGATGCTAACGACCGAATGGCCTCCACAATGATGACGAGGTTAACTGAGGACATTCTATCCAAAAATTAGCGTAAGAGTATATAACAGTGGTGAGACTACCGAACAATGAACCTTTGGCAAAAGTGAGTGAAGAGACCTAGACAGAGGTCGCGAAAAACCTCACCGTAGATGATGTTTCCTATGGTCTCCAAACGTGCACCACCGACTGGCCACTTGTTGATATCCATTCTCTCCGCTTGCTTGTGAATGAGGTACAGGAACAGGTTACTACCAAAATCAAAACAGGCATCGATCCCGGTGGCAATCAAGGAAAGTGATATGGAAGATATTGCAGCATAAACTATTCAATGATCGGCCAAGCCGTCAGAGAGATTACCTAAGAGTACAGAAAGACGCACGTTGAAGGACACAGAGAGTGAAGTTTGCAATGAGACTTGCCCAGACAGCAATTTTAATCTGGTTTAAAGAGGAAAATCAAGGCGCGGCGAGCACGAGGAGGCGGCAAACGAACGGAGAGACGAGAGGCTTCTTCGAGATCCTTGGCCTCCTTGGTATGGTCTTCCAATGATTTCAAGAGCGAATGGATGAGCTGTGGGAATCAGAAAGTGAACAGTCGACATGGGATACGACGATAGGGTCGCACATCGTTTTGTTTTCGGTGATACGACTCTAGTGATTTGCCACGCTTGTTACGGCGACGTAGCTGAGAAAGTTCATCGTCGGTTTTGAGCCCGACGCTAAACATGTAAGGGTCCGCAAGAGACACGGGCGTGCGAGGTTTCATCTCGATGTCGACCCTATTTCCGGGGATCTGGGCAACACGGACACGTCTGCATGGTGTCAATGAGTAGTGAGGAGAGGGCACACCTCGGGGGAGGTAGACGGACTGGGCACAGACTGGTACATGGGTGCAGGAGAGAAGGGGCGTCGGCGCTCGCGACATGATGAGAATATCCAGCAGGAGACTTGGTTTGTCTTCCAGGCGAAAGGGATGTGCCGAGACTCGGCTTGCCCGTTCTGGAAAAGTTGATGCCAAGCGGGACCTGTCGGGGCGCGAAATTTGAATTCCGGGCCGCCGCTCGGTGGCGATGCACCCGCCTCGTCATGGACGCCCGCGACAGCCAGTCACTCGCAGTCCTGCTGCTTTTGCTTGTCGTGTTCATGTAGCTATCATATTTTTCTGCTCCTGCTGCAAAAACTCACCTTTTCTAGTGTTGCCAGCTTGGGATGGTGTTTCCTGTCGACCTGCATGGGTCGCGACATGCGCCAGTCGCTCTCTGAGCTTTGGGGGCTCCTCCGTGCGTCGGCGGGCGGAGGTCGGGCGCGTTATAAGCCGCCATTCGGGGAGGAATGGGAAATGGAACGCAGACGCGGCCCATATTAGGTATTGGCATTCCATGATGAATTCCAATGAGGTCAACCTCGTCTATAAAAGCGGCGCGTCGCCGCGTCTCTTCTGCACCCCCTTCCTTCTATTCTCCCTCCTCCCTCCTCCTCTTACCCGCCTATATTTATAAAAGAACAAACAACCTACTCCTACTTGCGTCTCGTTCTGACCGAGTCCATTTCTATCATGCGATCCGCTATCATCTCTGTTGCTCTCCTTGCGCTCGCGACCTCGCTCGCTCCAGGTGCTCGCAGTGCCCCTGCACTCGCCTTTGATCATGCATCCTCGCTCGAGGCTCGCGACTTGCTTCCTGGTTCGTCATTTGTATCTCTTGACCGCCTTACTCGCTGAACCATTGCGATACCAGCGGGCCTGCTTGACCTCATCGCTGGCATCCTTGGAGACCTTCCAGCGGCACCCTGCCCACTTCCACCCACGGTCGTACACCAGGTGGCGCAGCAAATCGTTCACGGGCTACAAGAGGTTGCCAGCGTCAGCCTCGAGGCAAGGGCGCTGTCTTCCTCATCGTCTTCCTCGATTCACTTGGCAACACCTCCGTTGACGACGACCAGCAAGGCTTTGCCAGCCGCCACGGGCCAAGCAGGAACGACCACGACCCTCACCACGTCGAACGCGTTCTCGAGCTCGAGCACCTCGTCGCTACCACACCACCGAGTACGCAGACAGACACCGCCGTCGCCTCCTGCCTCGCTCCCGTCGTCTGCACCCACCGCCGTCACCAGCACTATCACTTCGGCAGCGAACCGCCCTACACCTAGCAAGCCTAGCCTCCCGAGCCCTAGTCAGACCCGATGACGGTGAGGAGAGACAAATGAGATGCTCACAATAGTTAGTTATCCTCGTCGCATGTACTGTGAATGAATGGAGTGGTTGTTTGCTCATATCACGCGTTGTCATCAAGACATTTGCGACCGGACCCACAATTGTTTTTAACAGAGGCGCTTATCAACGGTCCGTGCGGTCGGCCTGTGGCAGCATCGCGCATCCGCTACTGGAGCGAACGATTCAACGTGATGTTAATGAGGCATCAGTTGAGACCGTAAGACTGATCGGAGTTTCAGCATTAAAAACACGGCGACTGCTTTTCTCAACGCCAGTATTAATATTCATTGTTCACCGTCGACCGAACGCTCAATACATGAGCTCACCCTTCGACGTCTAGTTCGTAAATGGTGACTCGACCGAAAAAGTCCGAACTCTTCTCAAAGACGAGCCTCATGCTTTGGATATGCCCCTCGCCCGGCAGCTCGAATATTTGGCGCTTATTAACGTCCTCTGGATGGATATGGGTACACGCCTTCCATACAGGCTCCTCAGCAGACGCAGAAACTTCGATCGCGCACTGAGTTCCGACGAATCCTCCCTGAAATGTCAATACCAGGCTCCGTGGCAGCACAGGCTCGGGAAAGATTAACTGGATGAGCTGTGGGAGTCCCTGATCGGCTGGTCAGCCAATGGCAATCCTCCAGTACAAGCTGTACTAAACCTGCTGAGACGTCCAGCACGTCTCCGGATTGCGGTCTGTCAGGTTTTTCTTACCGAGTGTCTTGTCTTGCACTGAACTGACTCTTACTTCGAATATCAACGAATGGCTTTAGGTCAGTGAAAGGGGACCGACTTGACTCTTGTGTCGGAGGTTATGAGGGACTTGTGCGTGCTCGACATCGCCCTTCACCTTCCTGCGCCCTGATGCTAGGAATTCTAGGGTGACGGGTATACGGGAGCGAGTCAGAGACTATCTTGCTGTGAAGCCAGTGCGCCGTGGGAACTCGTCGTGTCAATATTAGACCACCGAGCGACCTCGGCTAGATCCATCCAGCAAACTACCATGGCTCCCAATCCGAGTGCCCCAATCCCTCCCTGGCTTGTACAGGGCCGTGAAGTCGCCTCCCAGGCCGCTGTATTCGCCGAATTGTCCAAACGAGAGAAGATGCGATCCAGCTATCGCAATGCACCTCCTACCACTCGCACCCCTAGTCCATCCCCCCTGCGCAGGTATCTTCCGGGAAAATCCACCTCGCCGCAGTCAGATAAACCAGATCCTTCCAAACACTACTCTATAGCGATCGGCCGCGATCCTGTTAACAGGTGGGGTAACCGCTACTCGAACATCGAACCTTACGATCGCACCCGTGTCGTAGTGGGCATTCCCGGAGCTGCTTATTTGAGTCGTGGGGAAGGAAGAGGGAGATACTTCAATGGAAGCTGGGTGAAAGAGCTGCACGGACAGAAACTGTGGATCGCCACGCAGGCCCCGCTGCGAGACACTGCGCATACGTTCCTCAGCATCCTAGGCCAGTCTATAGGACCATCATCGGATTCATCGCTTCCGCAGGGGAGTAGAGTGCGCACAGTTGTGCAGCTGACGCTCATTTATGAGAATGGGCGGATCAAGGCTTACCCTTACTTTTCTGACACCATCGGAGAGTCTACGATAATCGCCCCAGAACCCGGAACGGACGCCCGACCGTTTGTCGTGACTTTACAAGAGAAGAGGGAGGTTGAGGAAGCAAACTTCGTTCAGAGCAAGTTATCTGTCGTCCCCCAAGGCGGCAGCCCAGCCGAATCCTTTACCTTTACCCACTTGCTTTATACCGCTTGGCCCGACCACGGAATACCAGAGGAAGCGGATCAGGCTAGCTTGTTGAGGTTCTTGCAGTTGGTGGACAAAGTCAACAAGGACCCGCAAAACGGTGCCGGCGATCCGCCTATCATGGTGAACTGCTCTGCCGGGGTGGGGAGAACAGGAACTTTTATCGCGCTGTCGTCGTTGCTCCGCTTCCACAACTTACTTGACACAAACTCACCCTCTCCCTTCGTCGCGTCTGATCCAACCCCCACGACTCCGTCGTTGCTTGGCCCACTGTCAGGTCTGGACCCGGTAGCCCAGGAGATCGACTCTTTACGCGAGCAGCGACCTGAGATGGTACAGAGAAACGAGCAAATAGCGTTGATTTATCGAATATTGGAGCAGGGTTTTTTGAACAAGTGAGTATGTGTATGACTGCATCCATACCTTAGACGAATTGTATCCTTTCTCCCTCTACTGTGTCCGATCATCCATATCTCCTTTACTAAACACTTGAAGAGTATGACCAATCTTGATAATGTCATGAGATTATATATTTTGATCGGCCTTCACCGTCATAACGAGGGAAACCGCCGTCGTCTGCCCACTCGCCAACATGGTTCTTCCTTCTAGCGTCCGTGCGATCACCATCGCTAAGAACGGTGGCCCAGAAGTGATAGAGAGAACCGACATCCCATTTCCAAAATCTGAATCCGGGGAAATCCTCGTCAAAGTAATACCGTCCCTCCTAATCTTCATTACAGGAGGCTGACTAGTAGGGGAACAAGGTCGAGTATCTAGGTGTCAACTTCATCGATACCTACTTCAGGCAAGATTTCCCCTTATTTAGCTCCCTTTTTACCCCTTCACCCCTCATGCAGAGAAGGACTCTATCCCGTTGCCCAATTTCCATTCGTCCTCGGTAAAGAGGCTTCTGGAGTGATCGTCAGCTTGCCTACCGATCCGGCTGTGCTCAACGATTCAGAATATCAGAAGCGTGGGTACAAAGTAGGCGCCCGCGTCGCTGTGGTGCGTTCATCTATCGATTTTGTACACGGCACAATTGGACAAACACTATTTCGTGTAGCAAACCGCTGGAGCGTTTGCAGAGTACGTCTCTGTCGGATGGCAGACTGTGTCTCCTATTCCCGATAATGTCACCACCGCCACTGCCGCTGCGGCACTTCTTCAAGGTCTCACCGCGGTCACGTTTATGGAGGAATCGTATAATGTGCAGAAAGGGGACATCATACTGATCCATACTGTTGCTGGCGGTCTTGGCCTTCTCTTTTGCCAGTTCGCCAAATATCGTGGGGCTACGGTCATTGGAACTACTTCCACCGGGGAGAAAGCGGCACTCGCCAAGCAGAATGGCGCCGACCACGTCATCATTTACAAGAAGGAAAACACTGTGGAAAGGGTTCTGGAAATCACAAAGGGAGAGGGTGTCCACGCCGTCTTCGATGGTGTTGGTAAAGACACGTGGGTCATACTGGAAGCCACATTAATTTCATCATTGACACCTCTTGAGCAGTTTTGACTCGGACTTCGAGATGCTGAGAAGAAAAGGTACCCTCGTTGCGGTGGGAAACGCATCTGGTGCCGTCCCGCCTTTCGCACCTTTGAAACTCAGTGCGAAAAACTTGAAGTTGTTGAGACCGACGTACGTGTTTGACCTGCCTGCAGCCCTGAACCTACAGCCCAGCTTACTAGGTTGTTCAACTACGTGTACACTCCGAGCGAGACGCTCTATTACACGAGCAAACTTTGGGATCTTGTGGGGGACGGAACGATGAAAATACTTATTCACAAGGAGTATCCCTTCACCGCAGATGGGGTGAGGCAGGCGCACATTGACCTGCAAAATGGAAAGACAACCGGGAAATTGGTGATAAAGGTTGACAGTGTTTAGATCCAGAGGGTGGTGGAGGCATAAAGGGTGTGTCTGAAACGGTTCCGATGTATTTCTATAAGCACAAGGGTTGACAACAAATTGCTATGATGCACCCACTTCGGAGTCCAGTTCAAGTGGTTTGGGCGCTAAGTGCTAATCCGGAAGCAGAGTGTGTTGACGCGTGACGTTGTACGCTGACGTTGAGTACTATACTAAACCAAGCAAGTGTTGTATTCAACTTCAACGACCAACAAGAACCCTTGTATTTAGCGTCAACATCGTCGCCATGATCTTCCGACGCGACCTCCGTACAACAAGGACATTCTCATCGATAAACCATGCCTAAATACCTCTGTCATAAATTTTGACCTCGAGTGACTCCTTCCCCTCTTTTTTTCCTCTTGGGGTCGATGACTTCGAGCTTGTGGCGGTTCACCTTCCCGTCGTGTGCCCATGCGCTGCGCGCTGGGCGCACAGGACAGTCTTGGGGTGCACGTATGAAACAACCACCACCGAAGAAACTTCCTTGCCTGAACGCGCTCTCGGACGACATTCTGATGGAAGTATTCAGCTACCTGGATGTCGAGGACATCCTTTCGCTGCGACGAGTACGGTCTTTTCGTCTTTCTAATTTCTATTCATTTATGTGTTTTGTGTGAAACAGGTTTGCAGACTGTACTACAATCTGACCCACCAAGGCATCATCTGGAAGAATTTCCTCAAGCGACTTGGAGCCAACGCTCCACAACGGCCACCGTCACATCGTCACACGTCTCAATACTTGACATCTTTCGAGGCCGAAAGACTAGTCATAAGGGCCATTTCGTTGCAAAAGAATTGGCTGTCGCCGAATCCTTCCCCTCTGTCCCGCGATTCCTTCCAAATCCATCGTCTCATCCAGTCTATGGTCGTCCTCCCCGGAGGAAAGTATATGGTTGCCTCTGTGTGCAATACCGCTCAAACTCATTATTCTTTAATTGTCTTTGCCCTGGACCACCGCATAGGAGGGGTCGTCCCGTTGGCAGAGACGCCAGTCAAGCGAAAAGCATATAATCTTAAAGCAAAATATATGAATGTCGATGGCACACCTAGCATAGTTATCGCGTATGTCCGTCGCAAAATGTCTTCACGCTACAACGATACCAAGTGCGTCCGGTTTGAGCTTGACGACAAAGCGAATAACCTGACCATGATCGTAGTGTGGACCCATCGGTCTATAACCCCATTCTGGAAAATCCAAGGAAGCTGATCGATCCGCCTGTTCCTCTCCAATATGCATGTACATGCATGCAAATCTCCCTTGACACGCTCGATGCATTGTCGGACCCCCGTCTTATCCCTGGTTCAGCTGCTTTCTTTCACTTTGCCGCGTCCCAACCCCCACCATTCCGTCTCCTGTGTGTGTTGCGTAGTGCCACAGAGCTGGGAGCAATCGACCTAGCAGTTATCGAAGGTGTCCCCACTGTCGCGGTCGTCAAAAACGACGAAACCATCGTTTTCAAGGAGTTGACTGGAGTTGGCATGCTCTCGACTCTCTGTTGTGCCCGCGAGGAGCCCTTTTCTTCATATGTGAGTTTTCATATTTAACTTCATTGTCCCTATCCATTTAGCTAACCGACTGTGTCCTCAGCACCATAGCATATGTAACATGCGAATTTTGCCCCACCAGGGCCAAATACTCGTCCTGCGCGCTGTCAAACTCCCAACGGTGCCCAGTCAAAACCGTCCGGGTCCACCATCCACGTCCCAAGATCTCATCAACCTAAGCATGTTCAACATCCCAGATTTCGGTGACAACGAGATGCAGGGAACGTTTGCGCAGCAGACCACGAGTTTCATCGCGAACGATGTCGAGGGCATCCATGTCACAGACCCAAGCGACTACGAAAGTATCCCTTGCGCCAATCCTGCCGACGGCGCCGAACACCCGCCCATCACCATCTTTTACCGCAGCGAAGGCGGGACGCGCTTCCACGAATTGCTCATAAACCCCACATCGCGCAGTCTCCTACCCAAAAGTATGTACTCGATGCCGCATTACTGGCTCGGGAGCCTCGTCGCAGGCAATCACCATGTCGTCACGTGGGAGAGCGACAAGGAGCGGGGGCTCTGTCGCGAATTCGTGCTCGCCGGGAGCCAACGCTCGCTTGTATACGTCACACGCTCGGACGACATCACCGAGCGAATGTCCATCCGCTCCCTCTATAGCCATTATTCTGCGAGCGACGGGGCGGCAGGCTATACCGCGGCCAAGCAGGCGTTGTTCCGAAACGTCATGCGCGGCTCGGTGCGCTGTCGGGAGAGCGTCATGTGCAAGTCCAACCTTAACGCGGATCTCTGTGCGGATTTGCGGTCCGGGGTGAAGGCGATCGCGTGGGACGAAGGCACGGGGCGGGTGTTTTATGTTAAACCGGACGACTCAAGATTGCATGTGATCGATTTTGCCAAGGCACCCGTTCAAGGTATGCTGTAAAGGTCGTTCCTGTGGCTCGTCTGACGTTGGTTGGTTTAAGCGGCGGACGGGCAACGGAAACCGCTACCTCTGGCCGATGTCCGCATGCTCGACCTTTGATTATTCTTCATCTTGCGTTGAGCTTAATAATAGACGTTTATTTTTCCATCCCTTTCTTTTCTGGCGTCCTCGTACGTTCCTTGCTCTCCACTGTTACTGTTCACCATCCTGTCATTGCTCTGTTGTCCTTGCTCTGTTGTCCTTGTCTCCATCTTCACGCCCGATTTCAAACCGCTGGCTTTCCTATCCTTTTTTGTTGACGCGTCCTTCCATCCAACTCGGA